>BJCM01046970.1:0-11046 GCA_018326385.1 Flaveria bidentis | reverse complement strand
GGGGAGCATCCTCCTTGATGGGTTCGAGGAAAAAGAGGATGGCTCAGCTCCACAGGATAAATCCCAAGAGACGGAGGTACACGTTGATCACTACCTCTTCCCCCAATGCCACCACAGCTACCACCACCACTACCTCACCCACCACCACTACTACCACTCCACCCACCATTACTACCACCCCTCCCCCTTCCACTACTACCACTCCACCTACCATTACTACCACACCTCCACCTTCCACTACTATAGCCACCCATCCATCGTCTACACCTATGCCACCACTCATCTACACTACATCCACCACCACTACCACCACCCATAGAGTTGGGACCTCATCTCAGGTCCCACTAACTTTTGGATCCTCTCTCCCCACAATTGGGTTAGATGAGCAGCTGGCCAATCTTAACTGGATTGTGCTTAAACTATTGGCTATTGATGAGCAGCGAGCTACTCAGCTCAATCAGCTGATAGATCTCACTATCTCCCAGGCTCGGGAGATAGCTGATATTCGTGAGCAGCAGACCTTGTCAGTACAAAGGATACAGGATCTTAAGGTGAAGAACAAGAAGTTGATGTTGAGGCTGAAAGGCTTTAAAGATGAGCCTCTCAAGATCAAAGAGGGAGATCATGATGGTGGTGATGACGATGATGATAAGGATGAGGATGATGAGGATGAGACAGAAGAAGGAGGTGATGTTGGTGCAGGAGAGGAAGAAGGAGGAGATGATGAAGAAGGAGATGATGCGGCTGCATCGGTTAACACACAAGCTAGAGAAAGGCGCTCCAAAAAGGCATAGGATCAAGGAGCCTCGTCCTTAGCCCCGCCTACAAAAGAGCCCATGATTCAGGATAAAAGTAATGTTTAGATGTTTATGTATTTTTAAATCTTGTGTAATTGAATCATGTATTAAACTTATGTACTAATGGTTTATATATATTTGATATTTAGCTGTCATGATTATTGACAAATGATTGATGTGTTAAATGTTTAAATCAAGCAGATCAACCATCTCAGCAAGACAAGTATGATGTTGCTCCCCTACAACAAATCAAGCCTCAATTCACTATGATACTTGATTTCCAAGAAATTGTCAAGAGGTCTGTGAGTTATGCTCCCGAAGAAACAGAAATAATTCATGACCTTACCGATGAGCAACTTGCGGAAATATTCTAGCTAAATCCGAATGAAATTGTTAAGGATGCCCCTACCATTGACGTGGCTAGTGACGACGAGCTTAATGATGTGGCCGAAATAGACATTGAAGACGTCACAACCCAACATTATCCAGAATATACTGATCAAGAAGGAAATGTGGTTCCTAACACTGGGGATACTCTCGATAGTGCTACATATGACAAACTGGATAAGATGGAGAAGGAGGCAGATAAGTCAGAAAGCCAAGCCCAAGCCTCGGATGCCGATGTTGAGTTAAAAAAAGATGAATGGATGGCTTGTTTTGCATAGATCCGAGCCCAACGCAATACTCTAAAGCCGAGTGCCTACACCAAGCTCTACAAAGTGAAGAAGAATCTAAAGGTGTCAGGAAAGATTATAGCATGGGCATATTTTAAGGATCTAAATGTCTATGCTATCAAGAGGGAAAAGGGAATAGAGTACTCCAGATTCCTACATGATCTGAAGACTCTCCCTGGTTTTGAGCTCAACCAGCTGGCCAAACTGAAGTTGCTATATGCTAACCCAAAGAAAATGTCAGGCTGTTTTGTGGCTGCATTGAGGAAAGAGTACCACACCAGGTGGGTTAACTTCAGGCCTCAGCAACCGACGAGGTACATCAGACGGTGTGAAGTTGATTCCATTACTGGAAAGCCAAAGATAGTGTTGAAGTGGAGTCCTCCACGCATGTTGTCAAGAATCGCACTTAGGGAAGTACCACAGGACTTCACACCACACTTCAAGTGGTGGTACTACAATTAGAGAACAAGTGAAGCTGCTATCGTCTTGCAAAAAGAGAGCCAAAGGGATACCATTCGGGTATTTGACCTAATGTGGTTGACTAACTTGTCTGCTGATGATCTATACACATTGTACAAGTGGCCATTATTTTATGATTCGCAAGACATTGTACAAGTCCTCCAGTTTCAAAATGTTATAAGACTCTGTTTCATGTTTGAGATAAACTCTGGAGTTACAAGAGAGGAGAAGTACAAGAAGTTTGATGAGCTAATGAAGAATGTTAGACAATGATGTAAACTAGGTCCAAGGGGGAGTTTGTAGATACATGTGTACCTAGTTTAGGAGTTTAATGTAAAATGTCTTTCATGTCTTACATATATGTAATTGAATGGGTATGAATGAAATGAATTGTGTTATTGATGCTTATAATGTTTAATATTTCATTGTTTATTGTGTGATAACACATATGGAACTAACTATATAGGTTTGTGATTGTTTACATAGTTCTTAGACAATAATGGTTGAGAAACGTGTTTAAACTTAATCGTGTGAAGTTCTCATGCGAATGGACCATGCTAATGGACCATACGCATGAATACTTCATGCTAATGGACCAGTCGCACAATTGAACTAGGAGACTGGATCAGTCGCATGATTGTGACATAAGATTGACTCAGTCGCACGACTGGACCTTCAGTCGTGCGGATGGATCAACCGCATGCTTTAGTCGTACGACTGAACCGTGATAATGGTTCAGTCGTACGAATGGAAAACCTTAACCAATAAATACCACTTAATTCTTGGAAAATGGAACAATTCGAATACCTACGCACATAATTGTACCCTAGCTGTCCAGAGACTCAAGAACACCTGTTCCAAGTTCATATATCACAGTTGATCGCGTTCTAATCATTCATAACGTTTCATTAATCGTTAGATTGATCTTAACTTTGTTCTCCCTGATTGGATCGCTAATCAAATAGGATTCCGCACTATTTGAGTTGGTATACGCAGAGAATCACTTAGTACTCCGTACATAAGCGGTCCTAACACAAAGGAGCTCCGAAACTGGGTCTCTAGTATCCTAGGAATAAAGACTTTAATTTCAATGATTACACTGATAGTTCTTATCATGGCTACAACATCAACGAGAAATCCACATCAAGAGGATGTCAATTTCTTGGTGGAAGGATCATCTCTTGGCAATGCAAGAAGTAATCATGTGTCTCTACATCAACTGCTGAAGCTGAATACATTATTGTTGCCGGTTATTATGCCCAGTTATTATGGATTCAAAATCAGATGTTAGACTATGGTTTTAACTTCATGGAGAATCCTATCCACATAGATTGCAACAATGCAATTTCTGTATTAGAAAATCCGGTCAAGAACTCCAAGAGAAAGCACACCGACATACGGTTCCATTTCATTCGATATATTCATGGGAAACACTTGATCAAACTAATTAAATTTTATTAAAATTAACAATATGCTGACTTGTTAACCAAAGCTTTTGATAAATAAAGATTTAAGTACTTAATTGCAACTATTAGGATAATAAACTTTGACTAGTTCATCTCTTTTGAAAACCTTTTTAAAATGAGCTTTGTTTATGTTGTCTTTATACAATCTAAGCCCTGTTGCAAAAAGTTTTTCTTTAAAATTTCTAAGCATAAATTCTTCCGAAGAGAAATTTACCCTCGGTAGATATCTTTATAGATCTTCCGAAAAAAATTTCTTTGCACAACTATTATTTTCTAAAATGTCCTTAAACTTCGGATGAAAACTTGATCATATATCAAATCTATTTCCAATGCTTCAAAACCTCTTCCCTTGGAAGACCACCTTAGTCTTAGAAGCAAATTTCTATTAGGACATGGTTTGCTTTAGAAGTAAATATGGCCTTGAAAGACAAAACTAAGAAACTTAATTGTTTTCTCTCGGAAGAACATTTACTTTCGACAGAAAGCTTTACTGTGTAATGAAAATCTTTGGGCCCTACTCTGTAAATTGTTTATCTTACCGCCCCTGTCAAATTGAAACCTAAATTGTCCTATCACCATATCAGTTTGATCTTTTACCCCACATTTAAAAACATCCAATTTTCTTTCTTTAATTTCTTTACCTTCATAAAAGCCCCAAATTTCCACTATTTTCTTCGCACTCTCTCAAATTTCATCAATCCCACATTACTTTCATAAGTAATGGCCTTGAATCCTCAACATAGTCATGCCTCTATCCTTAATCCTTCTAAGGATGCCATCTTTGCCCCAATCATCCAATTTCTTACACAATCGACATACTTCAATTCCTTTACTATCAACCCTACCATCTACTCAAACCACATGGCCAATTCTGGGCCAATGGTCAAAGCAACATGCATAATGGAGAAAGGGTCATCAGATCGAGGATCTATGGGTAGGATCTCATTATTAGTGAAAGAACCATCAGGGAGCATCTGGAGCTTCATGATAAAGGTGCCCCTACTGAGTTCCCTAAGTCTGATTTGGAGGACACTTACACTCAAATGGGCTACGATGGTGATGTAAGCAAGTCAACTATATACAAGTTCAACTTCTCCTACAAGTTCTTTCTACATAAAATTCTCTAATGTCTCTCCAACGTATCAAGTGTTGGGATCTGTTGAATCAGATGAGGTTGTTGCAACCAAAACTACAATTAGAATATTTTGAGTGCAATTTTATGAAGACTTCCGAAGACAAAGCTGCACTTCTGAAGCTATGTTGATGATCTTTCGAAACTTAAAGATGGCTTCGGAATGGTATGGTTTGACTAACACATGCTGTCGGATGATCTTCCAAAGGATGAACTCAGTCTTCCATGGCTAAGTAGTTCTCCTTCTTAGGTTAAACACTTAGAAGATTCAAGATAAAGACTTTTGCAGAACAAACTCTTAAATGCTTGCGGAAGTCTCAGAAGGAGTTAATTCTTTCAAAGTGTAAATGGCCTCGGAAGAACTTATTCTTTTGAAGCCATTTAACCTTCAAAAGAATAAACTATATACCAATTGATAATAGTATGGTTTGACTAACACATGCTGTCAACTCTGATATAATGCATGGTGCTTTCCCATCCCCATGTAGTTGATCATACTTTATTCACTGTTTGCCTTTCATCAGTTAGTATAGTTATAAAATTTGGTTGGTGACAAAAAGTTAGTCATAGACCTGTTATGCCTACCTAATCTAGGATAGTATTTTATCATAGATACCTTACTTCTAGCAATGCAGTATTTGTCTACTTGTAAGTTCCAACTGGATATCTAACTATAACCGCTTGTAGATGATAGTATATACAGTTTCCCATTGTAACTTATTCATACATGCTTGTAAGAGTCTTGTAACTTTAAGTTGAGAAGTAATATATAAAAGTATCTTGAAAAATATTCATGTGTTCATTAACTAATTATATTACTATCGACTTAATTGATAGATTCTGCTTCATCATTCGAGTGCATTTAAGTGAGTTTATGAGATAAATCTTGTGTTGAGAAAAGAACACTGATCCCATAATTGGTATCATGGCTTTTTAGGCTATTGATTGTGTGATCTAACGATCCCAAATCATCCTATTTCATCACTCATTCACTCATTTGACTTAAAATAGATCTTAACCACAAATCTTCTCAATTTGAGATGGGAACTATGACCAAGGATCTAATTATCACCCCTAATAAGTTTAGAGTGTGGTGAAAACATATGGAAGGATTTAATTAAGTATCAAGATAGGAAAATTTGGAGGTCAATAACTCACGGTCCTTACAAGCCAAAGATGAGTCGCTGACTAGTAATGGTGCCATGATTGAGAAAGTTGTCAAAGACTACTATGATGAAGACTTCAAAAAGACGTACATCAATTGTAAAGCCATGATAGTGCTAGTTACAACCATACAAACCCCATAATGGTAGGTTTTCATCATTGTGAGACTGCCCAAGATCTCCTTGATGCTTTGACAATGATGGACTCTGGTTCCTCTGAATCCAAAGAGTCTAAGAAAGACGTATTAAAGCGGCAATTTAAGAAATTCACACACATTGCTGGTGAGACCATGAGTGAACAATACTTTAGGTATTTGGACTTATTCACTTCCCTTCAGGCTATGGGAGTGACTCTTGAGAAGAGAGACATTGTAAGGAAATTCATGAGTGCACTTCCTCATGAATGAACTTTTTACCATGTTCCTATCAAGAGAATTGATAATTTAAACACTCTCTACATCACTCAACTTTATGGAACCCTTGATGGATACTGTATGGTGATGGAAAATCAAAAAGCCATTAGATGAATAGAACCTCAAACCATCCTATTAGCAATGCTCTACATCTTGTTGAAGGATCAAGATCTCCCCAGCCCCAGTTGTACATGAACTACCCCTAATAGCCATCATCCTCTTCTAGACCTTACATTATATTTCTTGAGATACCCAAGTCTCAATAGGCTCAACAATGTCCTTTCCAAGATAGTTGTGCCTTTGTTCTGGAGATTTTCAATTCTATTTTGATGATCTCGAGTGCTTCAGCCCAGATGATATAGAATATATGGACATTGTCTAGCAAAAGAACTTGATGGAAATTCTCTCAGAACCCAACCAATAAAAAATTTAGGTTTTAGAAGTCAAAGGGCAAGTGCTAAAGCTGTAACAAACTTGGTTACTTTGTAAGGGAATCCAAGCCTCCAAACTCCAATCATGGAGCTACTCAAGCCTCCCAACATCCAGCTACAGCCAAAACACCTAAACAACAAACAACTGCTATCTCTCAAGAAGTTGATTGGAGCTTTATGGTGCAAGATATCACTCCTACTCAAGCTCTCATGGTTGGAACCGAAGACAATAAGGTATACGAACATCTTCGTACCCTAGCATGTATTGCTAAGGTTAAACTGTATCAGTATTATAACATGGAAATTATATTTGATATTGAGTCCTTAAACATAATAAAATTTGATTTTAAGATAGTAGAATCCGACTATAAACTTAAAATTAAAGAGGTAGAGAAAACCGTGTCTTCTTTAAAACATGAACATTCAAACTATAAGGCTAAAATAAAGGATTTAATCTCCAAGTTGACTGAGGCTCATTCCCAGCTAGTAATAGTTAAGGCTAAAGAAAAGAAGTATACTATTAAAGAGCATAACTTCAACATCATCATTGCATCATCCTCCCACTCAAAGGTGTGTTATCAAAACAAAAATAGGTTGGGAACCAATGAAATTGCTCCACCACTCTTTTATTTGTCTATGAGACAGCCAAGATGTGGTACTAATTAGCAAGAGGTTCCAACTATTGACCCACTAACCAATGCGCAGAAGAATGATGTAACATTTATGACCCTCATAGGGAAGGATAAAGAAGAAAACCTTATCCACACCAATGACGATCAACCTCTAGCCACCAAAGCCAAAAGAATCAAAATCAAAGCAACAAGAAAAAAAATAAGAAGGTGGCTAAATCAAAGTTGAAAATAGACCCAAAGGAAAAGGTTGTATTCATCTCTGTCAAATTCTATATGGTTAGAAGTTCTGATATAGAAATGAAGTGTAGTACCAACACTCCTATCTAGCTGAAGGATCAAAAGTCAAAGGGGAAGGCTTTTGAAGAAGAAAACAAGTGCTAGAAACATTGTTGATCCCAAAAGGCACACCATTTGACTGGGTAAGAGATTGATATTCTTTATTGATGTGTATCAAAAAGGATCAAATATGTTGTTTGAGTCAGTAGTTTTGCAGCGGAATTACGAAATCACAAATCATTGAATGCTGAAAATACTCATAAATTCTTTGGATTAATGAAGTAAACAAGTTACAATGAATGATAGGGTTTTAGAAAGATATAGTAACTTGACACCACTTAAACATATGACAAAATAGAAGATTACAATATTCTAGTTGTCTCAAAAGTAGGGTATTATATTCTATTTATAGGCTGACATAAGGCATGTACAAAATGACTAAACTACCCCAAAACTATACATTAGAATTCTAGTCTAAGTACAAAATGTAATACGCATTTGCATATGTTTATTTGTATTAACTAATGTGGATGTATTGTACTTCATCAGCATTTCATCTTTGTCTTTGGCATTAATGTTTGTTCATCAGCATTGACAAATGCGAATGAATAAACACTTAGCACATTTGTGTTTTGTGCATCTGTATTAGTTAATATGGATTAACAAACACTTGACATCATTGTTTTAGACTATCCACATTTGTATATCTGGATTAACAAACACTTGTTAGCATTTGTTATCTGTAAATCCGCATGCACAAATACAGATAGCCTATAGTTGTCAGCACTTGTTATCCGGTCATCCGCACATACAAATGCGGATAACCAACACTTTTCTTCTTTCAGAAGAGTCTTCACTTGCATATCTTCTTGGACTTATGGGATTTTATCATCTAAATAACCATCATCCACTAATTGAATTGACATGTATGATCCTTTCAAGGTCCAACAATACTACTTTAAGGATTATACAACCAAAGTACTTCAAGGGTTTCATGGTGGATAAGGTTGTGAAGATTCTGTTGGGTCTACTACTAGAGCTTGGACTAATGATGATGGAGCTGGAGTTGGGTCTACCAGTGTTGGATCCAAGATGGATTTGATCATATTAGATAAGTCCCTTCCCTCAGCCATCTAGTCTTTTCTTAGAACATGCATCTTCATCTAGCTAATTATGTACACAGCTTTAACAGGCATCTGCCTTAGGGATATAGGCTCCTAAACTGATATTATGGGCAACCCATCTCTGTGAATCAATAAAGACCCTTTTCAATGTGAAGTAAATGCACCCTGAATCATTTTTCTGATGTTGTTAGCCCTTCTTGTAGCTTTAGTTGTGAGGGCTTAGTAAACCACTCAGGACTTTTATGAAGTACGGGTGCCAATACATCATGATCTTTTAGAGAGAGCTAGATGTCTTGGGTTGATACCCTTGTCCTGGGCTTTCTCCCTACAATATCCTTTTCTAACATCTTTAGTATTTCTTTCTTCTCATTTATCAGTTTGAGGATTGTACTTTGGAGGAAAATTTTTATCATGTTTCCAAGTTTTCTTTTTGTGTAACCTTGTTTAGAGAGGTAATCCTTTATTTCCCTGTCAGTCATACTATATGGATTTGGATACTATGATTGTGGAGCTTCATAACTTTGAGATTTGGTTGGTGTAAATGAAACAGGTGACTTGACAGCTTTCTTCCACCATGGCCTCATAGGTCATTCCAAATACTTCATCAACATCATAACCGTGATTTATTAAGAACATTGCTTTGATCATCAAATCATTGGTTTGAGCCTTTCCAACCATCTCTTCCACTGAAAATTCTACCTTTAAAGGACTACCTTTTACCATTGGTTCATCAACCAAGTAACCTCCTTCAATCTCCCTTTATTCCAAGTCTATCAATTCTACATTTTTGTTTAGTTGTTCCTTAGCCTTTTCATGTTCTTCAAGAAATTGAGTTATTATAGCTTGGTTCTTGGATCATCTTTCTGCTTCTTTGTCAGTAGCTCATCTTTTTCCACAGGCCTTTTTCCTTTTGCTTTCTTAGTAAAATACATTCTCTTCCTGGAATAAGTATGAACACAGGATCCAGATGAAGTGAGAACAGATGAATCAGCTTCATTCTTTTCTTTGTCTTGTTCTTTATCATCAGTTTCTTCCTTTTCTTTTGTTTCTTCACATAGTCTTCTCATGACTTCTTTTTACGCATCTTAAAAGGAGACTAGGTACAATATGTAAACTTAACTCTTTCTCCAATGGCACAGGAGAGTGAGGAATCACCACAATATGCTTAACTGGAGGTCTTGGTCTCTCACAAACTCCCAGAACTTATCATCAATAATAATATCTCAAGTACAGTAGCTATCTAGCACTTTTATCATGTCTCAAAATTCAGATTCCTTATCATGAGTTTCTTCAGAATGTTTATTTGAGTACAAAACCATTGCTAGACTTTGTCCTTCTTCTCTAATCTCACTAGATTCAGTTCACTCCACATACTCAATTTCCTTTTATTTATTTGTAAGTGGAGAGTCATCATCATTACTATCATTCTCACCCGAGGCACTTTCATCTTTTGTTGATTCTTCTTTATCACTTTCATTTTCTTTTTCTTTTTTAGAATCATCATCTTTATCTTTATGTTCTTTGTCTATCTCCTCTTTGATCTTGATTAACATTTCCAACTCTGATTTTTTTGTTAAAATCTTAATTTATTTATTTAGATTAGCTATGATATCTGTTTGAAATTCAAGCAGGTTCTCTTATTCTTCCATGGCAAGAGTTTGTATAGCAACAATATCCACATGCCCAATAATCTCATCTTGTGCTTGTTTGAGGGTGTTGATACATGTTTACCTTGATTCTGATCTTAATGTAATATGTCTTTATTGTCTTACACTTATGAAATATTGGGTACTTAATGAAATGAGAATATTTGATTGTGACTTATAAAGTTTAATATTTCATTAATGAGTTGTTTAACGCATATTGACTTGATTATATAGGTTTGTGGTTGATTGATTTAATATAAATAATATTATTACATTTAATACATTTAAACTTAATAACATGAAGTTATCATGTGAATGGCTCATGCTAATGGACCATACGCATGAACAACATCATGCGAATGACTCAGTCACACGACTGAACCAGGAGACTGGATCAGTCGTATGATTGTCACCTAAGATTGGCTCAGTCGCACGACTGAACCAGGAGACTGGATCAGTCGTATGATTGTCACCTAAGATTGGCTCAGTCGCACGACTGAACACTCAGTCGGGCGAATGGATCAACCGCATGGCTCAATCACACGAATGAACCATGTTAATGGTTCAGTCGCCTGAATGAGCAACCCTAACCTATTAATACCACCTAATTCATGAAAAAACGAAAGAATTCAATCCACTTCGACTCCAGACGTACCCTAGCCGTCCAGAAGCCTATAAGTTCGTACTCCAAGTTCATAGAATGCAGTAGATTGATTCCTAATCGATTCTTGATGTTAGATTCAATACGTTATTGTTTCTACGTGCGTTCTCACTGATTGGATCGCCAATCAAATAGGATTCCGCACTATTTGGTTTGGTTTAACACGTTAATT
>BJCM01046967.1:0-15226 GCA_018326385.1 Flaveria bidentis | reverse complement strand
ATCGGCCGTTTCTACTTCGAAAGCATCATCTATCTCCCTAGCTTGGATATCTAGGGTAGCATAGAAGGATGTGGATACAAAACTCTTACCGGCTCCACTATCAAATAATATGGAGGCACAAACATTATTGACAAGAAACATACCTGACACCACCTCCGGGTCTCCCCTTGCCTCCTTCCTACTCATGGTGAAAGCCCTTGCCTTGGCCTTGGGCTTTCCATCCTCCCCTTTGTCATTGTTCCCGCTTGTTCTTGAGCTCCCCGGCTTAGCTTTCTTGCAATCGCTGTTGTGGTGCCCCGACTTCTGGCAGTTGAAACACCTGTTCACTTCCAGGCATTCTCTAGCCATGTGACCAGTCTTTCCACACCGGTAGCATCCATAGCTACCCACTCGACATTCCCCGGGATGCCTCCTCCCACACTTCCCACATTCCTTAACATCATCCACCCCCTTCACAATAACCTGTTTTGCATCCACCCTTGCTTTCTTGTTTTTTTTTTGTCGTCGCCGCCGCCGCCGCCGTCATTGTTATTATTATTATTTATAAATTTAAATGTTAATTTAAAATATTGTAGATTATGTAATATTAAATGTAATGAATTAAACAATCTCATATTGTTAAATAATGTATTTATACTGAACTTTCATTTATGGTATAGATTATTTTAATATTTATTGATTATTACTGGTTAAAACCATTATAATTAGTGTTTTACAACAATCTGATGATATTTTCTCTAACAGGTTTTGTTGCCTTCTCTGAAAAGTTGTGGACTTGTGGTCGATTGTGAAGGAATGTACCACAACCAAAACCCGGTGTTCTTGGGCATTAAGACCCAGATGTTACAATTCTTTTAAACAGCAATTTATTCACTTTTAAGTTATCATTCAATCAAATTGAATTTTCAAGAATATTAACCGACATGTAGATATAAAAAAGGTTAATAGAATTATGTTCAACCTTTATGTATTCTAAAAAAATATACTCATACCCAAAATTCTACGTCTTTTTATTTCTAATGTTTCACATAATGCAATTAACGGTTATTAACTTATCATACATTTTTCAATCAAGATCACAAAAGAGAATTCTTGTTCATTGGCAGATGGTACCTCCCTTAACGTATATTAACATCTTAGTACGGACAAGATTAAAAGGGTGAATCATATCGAAAAAACGTAACCGATAATAATCTAGTTTTTCAAGTGTTTCATTAAAGTTTACCAAAGTTTTTTTTGTCTTAAGTTACTCAACTTCTTTTAGGTGTTTTAATTTTGTAAAACTAGTTACAAATGTTACAATATGTTAAAATTAGGTTAGACAAATGAAACATAGATAAATCTTGATTGCTATTTAGTAATTATGTGTTTCAAATAAATTGAAAGATAATGGGAAAATATTTACTAAATGATAATCAAGTTTAAATGTTCAATATAAATCAAATTAAAATAGTAATAATTTAAACAAGATTCAAGTATGTTTTATTTGAATCGTTTAATATTATAGATAAAATCATACCAAATTGAATCACCTAATAAAAGTTTTTTGGCCTTAAAAGAGAAAAAAAGGTTAGTGGGTTTAGTAGAACGATAAGCAAACTTAGTTATTATTATATGGAAGTTATCAATTAAACAAATCAGGTTAGCATTAATAGTGTTGTTTTGGAAACCAAGTGTTGTAATAACAATCTAGTAGGTAGCAAGTTAGTTTGTCAAGTCATGTTAGATTGTACAGGATTGTCAATTGTGTTAGGTTGACTAGTTTCGGCCGGGTTGACGATTTGGTCAAATAGTTCCACCACACAGTGATCAATATATTTATTTTTTGTTGAATAACACGCATACACTTAAAATCCGGTAACCTAAAAAGGAACTGTCTAGCCAACATATCTAAACGTGTCAAACGAATTTTGGGTAGTAATCAAGTGTAAAATGTGTTAATCAGGTTAGTGGGGTGTAATAAATAAGTTAAGTGGGTTGTAAACAAGTTGACATGTTTAATTAAGCATGTTAAATAGGTCATCCTAAACACAACCAACTTAATTAAACAGATCAACCTAAATACAACTTATGTGTTAAACGTATTAGATATAAGAACCAAACATCTGACTATTTCCATGTTGTGCTTCAAATCGTACTAGAAATTCACCCTAAGTCTATGTTCTTAATAGTTGGGTTTGTGTTACGAACACATAAATCGCCCTTTCGAAGGGCTGTTTTAAGAACCTTCGATATCACAATCTGAAAGTGGAGTTAAAGGTCTACATAAGAAAAAAGTGTCTAGGTTTATACGGATATAGTGTGTTTATATGACAACATAAAGTATCAAACTAGTATTATACGGTAAGTTATTTAATACGTATACTCTCAAAATGTTAAACTAGTATGACACGTGTCATGAGTGTTTTCGTACCTACACAAGGCTAGTTCCATTGATGAAAGTTCAAGTGAGACAATCACAAAGTACCATTTTCTTTAACTGTGTAACACTGTGTCACCATGTAAACATGATTCAAGAACCACCCATTCTACTTGTTTCCAAAATCAAAGAACAGAAAAAAAAAAAAAAAAAAAAAACACTACAGTTAAGTTTGAATATGAAAGAACAAAAAGAGATGGTCCACTGCTTTAAGAAATGATATTAAAAGAAGGCATCACTTTTTGTTCCTTGCTTCAATTTGGTTACATGGGTTGTCATTGACTCATTTTAGTAGCATTTTATCATTGTCCTTTAATAAAGGACCACCACCATTTTCCATTTTTTTCCTTTTTTTTCTTTTATAGCCTTCAATACATATATAAACATATAGATATACATATATATATAGAGACAAATACATGTATCTGTATGCGTATGCGTATGCGTATGCGAATGTGTGTGTATGTATGTGTATGTGTATGTGTATGTATGTGGGTCTGATACAGAATGATACAGTACAATACGAGCCAAACACAATAAGACCCCGTCCTTAGCTAGAAATCCCTTTTTCTCTTTATTTATGATAACTTTGTACAATACATGTTTTTTGTTTGTCTAATGTTGTGTTCATGTACATGTATGTGATTGCATATGTGCATGTGTATGTCTTATGTCTATGTATGCTTATGTGTGTGTATGTGTATCTATATATGTATATATCTAGATATGTGTATATGTATGTGTATAATAATATAGTACGTATGTATGTGTATATATGTATATGTATGTATCCGTATTTGTGTATTTGTACATAAGCACGTGGGTGATGACTTCTAGGCCATGTGGGTGATGATTATGCATATAAAGCAACCTCAAGCCCAAAAGTGGGGACTGGGAATGATGATGAATTAAATTGTAAGCATTCAATATGTATTCTCTTTGTAAAATCCCTACACTTGATAGACTCAACCAGTTTAATTTCATAAATTGACTAACAAACTCTCATAAGGGAATACTTGATACTTGACTTACCTCTTGCTTTGCTCAAGGATCAAGGAGGGCCTGTATCGCTTTGTAATTTATTAATAGCTTTATCTTACCGTTTGTATAGGAAGTTGATTCCCACGACTTGAACCCATGATTCAAAGTCACAAAACAGCAACCTTACCAGTTGCTCCAAGGCCCACACTCAATAACAAGCTCATAAATCCACCATATTTTAAATAAATATATAAACAATATACCAACTTAATGAATAATACTTACAATGGGGGTGAATGGATTATATATATGTACTTCCATTGAGTTATACCAAACTGTATACAAATCTATAACTAAAGAATCTTGATAAAATCAACCCATGAAAAAGATTTTATTTGTGCAAAAGGTACCTGAATCGAAACTCGTAAGGGATAACCCGAAGACAATGTGAAAGCGGTACACTTTTATTTCGTTCGAGGCATTTCATAGCTTGTTTTCCGGTTTCATTTGGTAACTGAAGGCATACCCAATCTAGCAATGAGTCCATATCTTTAGCAAAATCAAGCATATACCAGTCCAGTAGTTTTGGAATTGCTATCACTTTCTTTGTGGTCGAAATCCCGATTGCAGCTTGAAGATATTCTTTTTTCGCGATCTCAAGTTCATGTTCAACTTGTGACCCCGTGTAGATTCTCACCTTCATTTGTTAGATCAAGGGTATTAGTCAGTTTTGGTATTTTCTTTAAACTTAACAAGGTTTTATTGTATACAAAAACTAGCCAACTTTGATCAGATTTCTATTTAAAGTAACTGACATGTTTAGGCCAGGAAAAAGCATCAAACTTTTATAAATTTTCATATAAAGTTACAAACTATCAAGAATCTCAATTTAAGGTGATGTGGCCCTATGACTTGCACGTCATAACTTTTGACCAAGGGGTGCCAATCGTATAAGGTTGACAGGTTAAATTATTGAATCTGAACATGACCTATATATTTATTGGTGCTACAAACATCAATCTTAACCCAAACATACTTAAAATCATGCAACTCGAACAAGACCTTAACCCATTGAACCTGTTTAACCCAATAAACAGGTTGTAAATGGGATGCAGGTTGACATGTTTAGTTAAATGAGTTAAACAAATCAACCCAACACACAATTATTTTAGTTAAATGGGTTAGATACGGTAACCCAAAACATGATCAGTTCTTATTGTGTTTTGGGTCTTGTCAAAAATTGTCACCACTATTTTGACATCTACCATAACAAATTATAAACTTTCATGGTTTCTCAGGGTCTAAAAACATAGATAGGACGAAAGTTATTAAAGAATTGTTATCCCTTTGGCCCATTTATTAAAGATCACAATCTTTTATCATAAATGTTCATTGTACCAATAATGTGTATCATGAACCTTATCTACAACTTACTGCAGGTGAGGACCAGCTTCCACAGGACAAAGCAAATGTTACTAATGGTTCTGATAATTCCAACCCAAAAACACTTCTTGCAGTTATTTCATCATTCTTTACACCCTTTGTGAAAGTCTAACGAAAAAATCAAGAAATTATGAGAAAAATAAATAAAAGGAAACTATGTGAAAAAGATCCAGATCACGAAAAGGGATTTAATTTTACTTACATATTTTGAATGATAAGGGAGTCTCAATATGAAATGTTCGATGCTGATCGCGTTTAAATGGTGTCCTCCAACATTTATTGTTGCCTGTGGAATAAGGAACTAATTGTATTAAAGACAATATAAATCTGAATTTTATATATGTGTTTGACATTACATTACCTCCTGCATTAGTTCAACAACTGTCTCTGCACTTTCTGGTATTCCATGTTCAAGAAATGCCTATTTTTTCATGTTCCAAAATATATTAGATTTTTTTTGTCAAAATTATAAAGTAATAATCAAATATATACATACATTCATCATGCAGGAATTATAAATATTAATCCAGAATGCAAGTTTTTCTTGGTGAGTGAGATTTGTTAGATTGACTGATGCAAGTTTCCCAAGTAGGAGCCTGGATGATCAAGAATTCAAATTAGAAATTGGTCCAAAATTATAATAATAAAAAATAGAGTATGTGAAATTAGTAGCACTTACTTTAATCTTTGTATCAAAAACACAGAATTTGCGGTTCGGTTTTTGTTGATGGAAGTTGCTTCAATAGCGTATAAATTTGTATACGGGCCAACGTCTCTTTTCTCATATTCAAAACAGATGTTATAAGGATCCATAAATTCTGTTTCTTTGAGGGTTTCATATGTGGTCAATGAAGGTAACATTTCTGTCATACTTCTACTCCTTGTTGAACTCATTCGTGCAAAAATATTCATTAAACATTTTAATATACTTTCAGAAATCTTGTTTGGATCATCGTCTTGTGATAATAACAATCTTTTTTCTTGATTTGATTTCGTTCTTCCATCTACATTTGCACCCTCCATTGCTCTACCTTCAAACTGAACCAACCTTTGTTACAATGAGTACAATTTATTTTGGGTTTACATCGCTTTAAGGTCCCTAAACCTTTCTTTTGTACCCGTAAAATAAGAGTTCTACGTGTACAAAATAAAAGTTTACAATGGGCTAAAGTGTTATAAACCCATATTTTTTAACAGAAATCAAGATATATAAATTAAAGTCACCTGTATTTTTCTAGGAGCTAAACGCTTCCCTGGTGACTTGGAATTAACCGGTGATCTTTTTGCTAATGCACCAACGGTTTGAGATTTGGGATTTGGCGAACGATTGTTCTTAGTGGCACTTGATGATTGATTCTCTTTTCCCACCAAAACTATCAAACAAAGAAAAAAAGATTAGATTTCTACACTAACTAGTTATCTTTAAGGAATATAAAAAACTACCTGAAACATTAGGTGAAGTTTCAATGGGTGTTGATGAATTGGTCTCAATTTGAGGTGATAACTTGGAAGCCTTGTTTTCACCATTTCTTGGTTCTTGAAAATCAAGTGAATTTTCAAGATTTCTTTTTGAGGATGAAATGTAAACTGCTTCTTGATATAGGCCTTGCCTAAAATGAACCACTTGTTCTTCAAGCCTTACAACTTCTTCTTCCAAAACAGCAACTTCTGCTAGAAGTTCCAATGTCTACCAATTTTTATAATGAAAGTCAAATAAACCCAATTGTGCCATTGTAAATTTCAAATTAATTTAGCAAAAAGTAGATAATATTTTGATTAAAGAACTAACAGTAGGAGGGAGATAAGGCGGTAAGCGCGGAAGAGCTCCTAAAGGTCTAGTAAATGCCCTTTCTAAAGCTCTATGAACATTCTCTTCATGTCTAAGCCTCTTTCTCAGTTTCTCCACCTAAAATTATTTAGAAAAATACAGAAAATATATGTATATAAAATTTCAATAATTGAATACCCTTCTAAGCAATTGCCATCAAATAATAAAAAAAAAAGTCAATGGTGACAGCAATGTACATCTTGTTGTAATGCAATCTTTCTCTCTCTCACTGAACCTCTTCTGCTAGTGCTTGTGTTTGTGCTTGTTTTCTCAACCTCCATTTGCATTTGCATTTCAACCTTTTAAGATATTTATAAAGCAAAAAAGTAAAGAGACAACATCAAAATCAGTTTCCACAAGAAAAGAATCACAATGCAATAAAGAATGCCACACAGGCATTTCATCAAACAACTAGTGTGGATAAGATTTAAAGTAACCAACTTTCTTCAATTCTGTGACAAACACCACACAGAAACCCACAATCACTTTCACATAAACTTGATTTGATGCAAACCCAAAAACCATTATCCAAATTCAAGCAAATTGATGTGCAATTTAAAGTAATAACTACCTGAATCACCTTTTGATTTCTGAATGAAGTTTTCATGGAGCTTACATTCGTCTTCACTCTGGTATTCATTTTTATACACAATCACAACAACTTGAATATTAATGAACACTGCAAAATCAGAAAACCCAGATAACAGAAAATCAAACATCAGCAAAAGAAAACAGAGAATTAAATGTAAACACAGATAAAATCAGACCTTTAAAGGGAATGGGTCGTTGTTGTTGTTCTTCTTCTTATTTCCCCTGATCAATTCAATTCAATTCGTTTATACAACAGTATTAATTACTCCAGCATCGTTACCAAAAGGGATACTAAATGCAGGTAAACAGCCGAAAGCTATTGTACTCAGCCCTGTAAATTCAAACCTTCAAGAACACTGTGTTTGCCTCGATTTGTGGGAATCATATATGCACATAATAAAGGCGAAAAAAGGGATACCCAATTGAGCAATCGGCTTCAAGATATGAAAACACAGACAGAGAGAGAAGAAGAACGAATGCAACAAAATCCAATATTATTATGTAAAGAATGGTGTGTAAATATATGTATGCGTCTTCTTCATTGATGAATTTAGATTATAATTTTCATATATTTAAATCGTATATGAGAAAGAGAGAGAGATAGAGATAGAGATAGAAAGACCCCTGTTTTGTGTAAAAGGTTATTATTATACAAGTTAACAATGGAGAAGAAAGAGGGTGTGAGAGTGAAGGTGTTGTGCACTATCATGGACTAACGTGCGCACTTGGCGCTTTTATCAGTGTAACTGTGAACAGAGCTTTATTACATGGTTGGGATTGGAGGCTTAATATTCTAATAGGCTTCTTTAAAACTAGTACTTACTTTAATTAATTTTTTAATGTATTTTTAATTATTATTTACCCACTCCATTATTTTCATTGTTTGAGTATGAAATGCTAAAGCTTTGGGCTTAGGTATCTCATTTCATCATTACAACTTAATATCATTAGTAATCATTAAATTTGTTAGATGTTAGGTTGTTAGTCTAATAGTGCTAAAATGTTTTTTTATTTTTATTTTGTAGTATTTATAATTCTGTAGCATCCACATGGTCAGGCTATACATACATATTACTTGGTCATAATTCACCCTTTTATAAAATAATTTTAAAACTTGTGTTCTACCTTGAAAAAATCCTTTAATTTTAAAAAGATTTTTTTTTATTATTAAAAGGTTAGAGTACACTTTCTATAAGAAATTAGAAAAAAGTTCTTAAAATATAAAAATATTTTTATAAAACACTTAGACTAAAAAAAACTTTCTGTAATATATTATCTGTTATACATATATTAAAAATTACCTTGATAATTTATAGTTGTAATAAAATGTATTGATTATGGAATATTTATTCTTTAAAAAACTTTTATGACAAAATAAATTATAATAATTCATATTTAGTTTTTTCTAATATAAAAAGCAATAAGTAAAATACTGTTTGTGGACCGTCTCTACTCATTATATCTTTTTTTATTAGTATTGATGCTTTTATTTTATTTGTATTTAATATGATAATATTTATATAACTGTGTATATACACTAAAGTTATAATAATAGTACTAATAACAATATAATGATAATAATTAATTTATTAAATTGTAAAAGCTGACTGAAGGACAAAAATAGAGGAAAAAAGAAGCAAAACTTGATGTGACATCTATAGAAGCTGCGTGTGGAAATAATCTAAACTTTATGATTTATGATTATGAAGTTAAATACAATTAAGACTATTATCATATAGGGAGGAGAGCATGAGCCATTTGAATTCGATTTAAAAATTCATTCATGATTAAATAAACTTCTAGACATTTCATTAAACTATATGATAATCATTACACTTTTCTAATAGAAAGATTATACATTAACGTAAAGTAAAGCATAAATTTTCATCAACAACGAGTTATTGTTAACAACCCTTAATCCGTAAAACTAATAATGTGACTTGCCATCAAATTAATCCTTGATGCTAGAAAAGATGGCCTTGATTCTAAACACCAACAAACCTAACGAAAGGGGTACATCAATTTTACGAATTACTTATAAAATGGTATAAATATATTAGAAAATTTTAAAAAGTATATATCAACAATTATAGGTATTGACGTGATCTCATATACAATTTATACGGCAAAAAGGCTCTCTTAGATTAAAAAATGGAACCACGATGTTTAATAGAAATATTATGTAAGTGAAGACTATATAATACAATGCCGAACTATAAGTAAATTTTCTTTTAAGTTACTTAACTTTTATTTACACTCAAGGTATTAAATTCTAATTTAAAACCAAAAATGGATTTTTTTTATTTTGGATATTTATTTTCTAAGTTACTTAAGTATTTATTTCAAGTATCCAAAATAGTTGGTTTGAAAATAAAATTGAAAATCATTATAGACATGACTAATTGGTTCATACAAATAAATAAACATATATTGTTTGAACGTAAACACAAATTTAAAAAATATATAATTTTTAATTCCATAATAACTTTCTATAATATTTAAAAAAACATTATCATATGATACAATTACGAAGTATCAGATGCACAATCAAGTATTGAAGTCTTTGGTGATCACCTAATATATTATCTTTGGGATCACCTAATATAAATAAAACATAAATTAACAAATAAAATGCATTGGGATCCATCATCTTTATGCAATTCGATGGTAAAGTAGACTTTCTTTGTTGGATACTTGGATCGTGGGAACATTTTATTGCCTATTAATTTAAATCACATAAATTAAATCACTCTTTAGTTTTATTTTTAAGTTAGTGGTTGAGGTTGAGTGAAAGTTGTTTTCACACGTTTTAATAGAATATTTTGATGGTAAAATCATGTAATTTTCAACTAAATGTTTGTGATTTTAAATCATGATTTACAGTATGTTTTTTATTTAACAATCTAGCATGAACTCTTAAAATTCATAGTACTCGGGTTTTAGCTTAGCAATCAGGTTATATTACATAGTTTAAAATCATATTTTGTAATTTCACAGGTACTACATGTCATCGGATCTTTTTTTCCCACTTACTTTATTAGTTGATAAACTTAAGAAATTCATTACTTTGGCTTCTTTCTTTATAGAATTATAACCACTCCATAATTTTACAACCTTTGCGTTTATAATATCATAAGTTCATTTAAAGTGTACTCATCAATTCATTTTATTTCATACCAGAAGACGTAACATCATATTTCAAACTCAAAAAAACTTATCAGTTTTGACCCTCAATCTGCCTCATTACTCTATCTTGAAATACATGTAAAATAGTTGAGTGGGTTAAAAGCTTGATGAGTTCATTTAGCAAAATCACAAAGCGTTCCAAACAAATTTACTTCCACTTTTGTACTAATAGTAAAACACAAGAAAACCCAATTTAGGAGTTTAATTAACAAACACTTGAAAAATATATAAATATAAGATCATAAACAAAAAGATCTTTACCAAAATAACTTAATATTTTTTTATGTATTTAATAATAATAAAAATTTTGGTAGATATTATGAGGGGTGGTCATGCCGGTGAATCGGTGATGCAATTTTGGCACAAATCAATTATGAAAACCGATGGACCACCTCGCAACCACATGACCAATATAGAAATATTTCTAAAAAGCACCACAACTTCTAATAACTACACACATGGTTCCTATAATTTACATTAATGACAAAATGGCCCCTCTTTTAATTTCCTTGAGAATTGGTTTGAAATGAAAGCCTCCAAATATTTTAGAAAGAGTTCTAATATATAAAACAAATATAAAAAGATATATGAAAACAGTGATGTTATAACTATAAAAGTGTAAATGATAATTTTTTAATTCATAAATGTAGCTTTAAAACTTAAAAAATTATAATGAAACAACTAGTAGAAAACAAAGATTAACATTAGTTTAAACTCCGTTCTTGGATGGTATCCAACCACTCTTCCTTTAAGATTCACAAACTTCATCACTACCTACAAAAACCACTCAAAAAGCAAAAATAAAACCTAATTTTATAAGTATCCATGTGTAATATTTTACAACTACATATATATATAACGTGTAGTAATAGATGTTAAAATGATAATAGATAAGGTTTATGTGCGAATATGTAAAATTTCATTAGAAAATTTTAAAGCATTGATTTGGAAGACATTATTTAGATATAGCCCTTAAAATTCGAAACATGGTCTTTATTAATTACATATGTTATGTATATATAAATATGATATTGATGATTTGTGTGTATAAAGTAACAATGATTAACCTTAAAATCATTCTGTACTTACAAGTTTAATATAAATATTTTTTTAAAACATTTGTGAGTAATGCTTAAATCTGAAAGTCGTGGTATGACGTGATAAACACTTTCTAGTCATTGAAACACAAGTGATGTATTGATTGACTCCAAAAGTCATTCGGTGTTCATATGTAAAATTGAACTTTTGTTGAACTAACTGTAAATCGAATTTCAACAACCACATATGATTAGTACCTATGTAAGGTCATTTGGGGATGTATAGAATTTCCTTAGCGACTGTTTGATTAAACTGACTCAGTAAGATCTGATTGAGTCAGAAGCTGATCCAGTTTTAAGTTCTGACTGAGTTTGCATCTGACTGAAACTTGTCTGTTTGATTTAGTATCTGACTAGAACCAAATCACGTAACAATATTTCCTTTGACGAAAAAAAACCTGTGTATTTCCTTCTTTTCATCCACAACACTCCACCACCGCCAATCACCACTGCAAAACCACCACTCCACCACCACCACCATGGCCTATCACCATCACCGCCGCCAAATCTAGCCCCAAAATCACTGGCCGCAACCTCCGCGTCGCCGTGGGGTGGAGGAGAAGGGGCGAGCTGCATAGGTCAGCGACGCAGGTGAAGGGGAGGCGAGCGGCGCAGGCGAGTGATCGGGTCAGCATTTGGAAATTTAAGGTCCGGGTTTGATGTTTTGACCCGGTCAGCTCGAGTTTTACGCACATCAAAAAGGCTGACCGGCTGATCGAGTCAGCCTATCAGCCTGGTTAGCCGAAATCAAACACCCCCTTAGTCTTCTCATGACTATATATTAAATACTTATATATTCTATCAGTAGAATTTGATGTGTTTAGGAGGATATTACTACTTACGTGCCTACATCTCTTTAATAAGGTGGCACGGGAAGGTCATAATCATTAACCTAACAACGAACTAGCAGCTAGGTTAATTATGCTTAAAGATAACTAGTTACATCACGGCCTTAATTTTTTCCATTTTTAGTCTTCTAAACTTTTAATCGGTCTACAACTAAAACTTCGATATTTTAACCACAACATAAACGGTCACCCGGTTAGCATCTTCATATCACCTATCCATATTCTAATAAAACAAAGTCACAATATAAAATCATATTAAATATGTTATGAAATATTTTATTATCTTTTAGCAAAGAAACAATATTGTTTTTCATACCAAAAGAACTTTGTTTTTAATTTAAACTTTATATATATATTTTTAACTTTTTGATCATACTTAATTAGTTATTTATATTATCACTAAAATATAAACTAAATAAAGTAACATTGTCATCACTAGTATCAGTCATTTAATTAACTAGACACGCCGGATACATCGCTATCTCCGTGCACGCAACGAAGTAATTCTTAAATTTCTACATCTTAATATACAATAATAAAATACAAATTACTTTTTTAATTATATGAAAAAGATATGTCATGTAATAAATAAGACGACTCCTTACATGCCACATGTATAGTTTATGTTATAAAACAACTTCAATTGTTTTTTTATTGCTAGGTCGTGATAAGTAACAACTACTTGAGGTTAATGCTCAAAAAAACTTCGTCAATGCTCTCAAGTCTCAACAACCACTTTGTATAAATGTGTTGAATCTTATAATAATAATTGTTACTTGGATAGGTAGTAAAGTGGTAAAAGTTAAACACTTTTTGAAGATAATATACGTTCTAAGTCATTTAAATAAAAATGACGTGGTGTTAAATTAGTGTACAATTGTAATTTGATGGCACATATATATCCAGACAAATTTAGCATATGCTATTGGTGTGTTGGTAGATACATGCACAAACTTGGTGCTATGCAATGGGAGTTGTTATATAGATATTTTGTTACTTGATGAGATTTAGTGAGACTATGTTATGTTTTACGGACCCATTAACATAGTTTTAGCGACAAAATTAGAGCGTATTAGTGACAACTTTATTGAATAATTTTTGTTATGGTATTTTTATTTGTCTGTAAGTGTAAAGAGGAAGAAATATAAGACAATGGTTGTCGGTGATCTTAGTGTCGTTAGATCATATTAGGTAATTATAATTCACTTAGGAGTTAAAACCAATTGAAAAAATAAAATTTACATTTATTCAAATTAGAAATTATAAAACGTACAATTGATCAAGGCACCTAAGTAGTTCAACGGGGCAAGCCCACTGAACATTAGTGATTCGGAGGCAATGCTCCTCGTAGCATGGTCCAAGAGGAGGCGACCCCAGATCTTAGCTACTCATATTTAGTAAAAACATCATCTCAAACAATGAAAACAAGATCAACATGTTCAAAACAAAGTCTAAATTAACAAAGTTACAAAGATGAAAACCTATGATCAAACATTTGTGAATGTTCCTACGATTCTAGCTTCAATCTTTGGCTTCAAATCCTTGAAAAAGCTTCAATTCGTCCTTGAGAATGCTCCTAAAATGGTTGTTGTTCGACGCTCCTTTGTTTTGGTTGGGAAAAGTTGTTTAAATACAACTTTGTAAAATTTTCCTGAAAACATCATCTATGCGATACACGCAGGAGAGGCCCTCATGTTGTGAGTATCACATAGATTAAAGATATCAAAACCCTAAAACATGATCTAAGATACATGCAAGAGGAGCCCTCCTGCTATGAGTATCGTATAGATGGGGTTTCTTAGAAACTTTTATTTTTTCACTCAGAAAATATTCTAAGTGTTGGTCTTTTCCCATTGCTTTGCTCTTTTCTTCGTTTCCCAACGTTTTCTTCACATTTAAGCACCCAAGCACCTAATGAAACATAAAATAACGAACGATAAGTAAAAACTAATAAATCTAACTAAAATTTAAATGAAAGTGACCCGAAAACATGAAATAAAACATATATGTTTTGCAACACATCAACCCTTGGGGATCAAGTTGGCCAATCAGCATAAAGTTAATAAAAGTTGCTTGAAATTGATTATTGATAGCAACTTTGGTTATTTGTAGAAATTTGGGTGCACTGATAGCAAAAGTGTAACACCCGGTTATTTTGTAGTTAAAGAAATAAAGGAATAAAGTGAAGAATAAAAAAAAAGTTATAAAGCCCAAGTAGAGGGACTAAAGGTGTCCAAAAGGACAAAATCTTCAAAAGTTGGTGATAAAGGTGGCATGGCCGCCCATCCCTCTCTCCACATTCGTATCATTCGGATTTTAGAGAGAGAGAAGATGAAAGAAGAGCTAAACTCTCTGGGTTTTAAAGAAGAACCAGAAGAGATCGAATTCAAGGTAAGAATTCTTGGTTCTAAGGTGTTCTCAACTGGCCATTGCTTCGTTTTTATGCTCATACGTGTTATATGTTGTTTGTGTGTGTGTTTGGTGGGTTTTAGGTGTTTGAACTCGATTTGCAAACGGGTTTGAAGAAGCCTTACCCAAAGAGCTGCAAAGGTGAGTTTTAGAACCCCTTTTTACATGTTTTGAACTGCTTTGGGGCTGGAAATGCATGTATGAACATTTTTATAAAAGTTGGGTTTTGTACCTGTATGTGTGTATGTGTGTATGTTGCGGGTAGGGTGTGAATTTGGGCCATGTTTATGTTTGATGATGTTATGAATATGTTTCTAAGGCTTAGAATGCATGATTTAAGCTTAGAATAAGTTTGAGCATGATTGGGGACTGAATTATGATGTTTAAGTGTGAAATAGACTGCTCATGCGCCCAAATAGGGTTC
>BJCM01046934.1:0-12015 GCA_018326385.1 Flaveria bidentis | reverse complement strand
CAATCGCATGACTGAACCAGGTGATTGAGTCAATCGCACTACTAAGTCATAAGAGTGACTCAGTCGCACGACTGAACACTCAGTCGTGGGGATGGATCAACCGCATGACTCAATCGCACGACTGAGCCAGTCGCCTAGCTCAGTCGTACGAATGAAGACTGTAACCTATAAATACCACTTAATTCGTGGGAAAACGAGAGTTTTCGAGATTACATAACCCTAGCCGTCTGAGTTCGTCCGGTACGTCTCATCCAAGTTCATAGAACGTTTCTGATCATTCCTAGTCTATTCTTAACGTATTTTAATCGTTAGGTTTGATTGGATTAACGTTTTCTTTGATTGGATCGCCAATCAAATAGGACTCCGCACTATTTGATCTGGTTTCACGTTGAATCAGTTAGTACTTAGTACGCAGAAGGTCCTAACAAAAAGACATGCTTTTAGTCCAGATTTCGGTGTATGACATTATATTTGGCTCTACAAACAA
The DNA here is from genome assembly GCA_018326385.1 of Flaveria bidentis. NCBI lineage: Eukaryota > Viridiplantae > Streptophyta > Magnoliopsida > Asterales > Asteraceae > Flaveria > Flaveria bidentis. The sequence goes on along the minus strand of BJCM01046934.1, from coordinate 11,528 downwards.
GCAACTCTGTAAAGAATTTGAAGACCTAATGTATTCAAAATTCCAAATGAGTGCAATGGGAGAACTCACATTCTTCTTATGAGTGCAAGTCCAACAGACAGCAGATGGAATCTTTATCAACCAATCCAAATATGTCGATACAATGATAAAGAAGTTTCATTTTGCTGATTATCATTCTATTAGAACACCAGTTGATACCAAAGCGAAGATTGGACTTGATCCAGAAGGCAAATCTGTTGATCAAACTAACTATCAATCTATGATAGGATCACTTATGTATCTAACTTCTAGCAAACCTGATATTATATTTGGTGTTTGTGTGTGTGCCAGGTATCAAGCTGATCCAAAAGAATCACATATGAATGCAGTCAAGAGGATATTTAGATATCTGAAGGGCAAACCAGCTCTTGGGTTATGGTATCCAAAAGAAGGAGACTTCAATCTCTATGCTTTCACTAACAGTGATTATGGAGGATTCAACTTCAACAGAAAATCCACATCTGGAGGTTGTCAATTTCTTGGTCCCAGACTGGTTTCATGGCAATGCAAGAAGCAGACAAACGTATCAGTATCAACAGTAGAAGCTTAGTGTATTGCAGCATCAGCTTGTTGCTCTCAAGTTCTCTGGATTCAAAACCAGATACTTGATTATGGTTTTAACTTCTTGCATACACCAATTCATATTGAGAACACAACAGCTGTTTTCATAATTAATAATCCAGTTCAACACTAAAAAACCGAACACATTGAAATTAGATATCACGTTTTGAGAAACTGTGTTGAAAAGGGGCTAATCAAATTGGTTCAAGTACCCACTAAAAATCAATTTGCTGATTTATTTACTAAGGCATTTGAACCTGGTAGGTTTGAATTCCTAGTTCAATTAATTTGCATGATTAACCTTGAGTAAAACCAATCAAAACATCAAAAAACAAGTCAAAATCTTTAGAATATCACAAAAAGAAGTCACGTTTGATGAAAAAAAGAATATTGGGAAATGATATAATTACAGTCGTTATATCATTCACTGTGCTTAATTTTAAAATTTGCAAGCCCATCATGACTTACCAGATATGTTGGTAGGCTCAACTTGGAAGAGAAGATACATGCAGTGATGAATTAAAATCTTATTTAATAGTGAAACACTCATCACAAAGTACAGGTATGTATTGGCTTATCTGAGTGCATGTGTGTGTAGTAACCTAAACACACCATGTAATGATACTTTATGAATCTCTTTCACCTACATCCAATTTCATCTTTGTTTTGCTAAGCAAAGACCTGATGAAACATGCACATAGTGTAGATGTACTGATCCAAAAGATTCCCAATGAGGAACACATCCAAATTGGATGAATCTACAAAAGCAATACATTCCAAGTGAATGAATAAAAGAATCCCATCATGGATCACCTTCCAAAGTGAAGTGAAAAGAATCCCAATATGGATCATCATGAAAAGGATCAAAGTAAAAGAATCCCAATGAGGATCAATGAATATTAGTTCTCATAACTTAAGTAACCTCGTAAGGAATGTTGTGAAAAAGTTCTACCGTGCATTGTATAAGGATGGTTGATCATTCCATGCTTGTGTGTGAGGTACATACTGAATAATTAAATCAACCAAAAACATGATAAAATCATTTGCATCAAAATATCAACCTGGTATGAGTTTAAGAGGACAAACATACCTTCAATCATCAAGTTCAAAGACATGTCCATTTTATCATAAAGGATGCACATGTGTAATGTAAGATTGATATGATCCCAACAAAAGATATATTTCTCTTCATTATTAATAATCATAATAAAATTAAAAATGTTTTTAAATCTTTAATGTTTCTACCAAATGTGGATATAAACTTTAGGGGGAGTAATTTAAAATTTTTGAGTAGCTTAAATTACTTTCTTAAAAATTCAAAACAAAACAAAAAGAAGACACAGGTGTTGTTGCAAAAGTTATACCATAGTATCTCAGCTTATGCAGATTCTTGTGAGCATGACAAGTCCAAGATCAGTCAAGCAACGGGAAACTTGTATCTCTTCTGATATATAGGTCAATCCAAGCAAGAATTAACAACTCCAACAACAACAACTTCATAAGTGAATTCAAGCAAAGACAGCCTTCATAAGAAGAAAAACCAAAACAGACACATTAACTTATAATTAAGTTCAAAAGTTAATGCAGGTAAGAAGACACATTTCCAAGCAAAACTAATGTGGACAAAGATTATACTCTACCGCATTAGTGTGAATATGATGTAAATGTGGAATTTATTCTACCGCATTTGCTACAATAAACAAATGCTGACAAATTTATTCTATCACATTTGCTACAGTGAGCAAATGCTAGCCAGTTATGTTAACCGCATTTGCTACAGCAAACAAATGCTAACAAAATTTATTCTATATCATTTGCTATAGTGAGCTAATGTTGACAAGTTTTGTCAACCGCATTTGCTACAGTGAGCAATGATGAACAAGTTTTGTCAACCACATTTGTTACAGTGAACAAATACTGATGAACTCCGTTCTTCCGCGTTTGCCACAGTACACAAATGCAGATAGAAGAAATTTCAAGTAACAAAACTTCCGCATTTGCTACAGTGTGTTAATACGGATGCCTAAAAAACAAGTTAACATCTTCCGCATTTGCAACAATAAACAAATGCGGATGACCCAAAGACTTAAAATTTAACTTCCGCATTTGCTACAGTGACATAAAAAAATTGTGACCGCACTTGCTCTGAAACTTGTTAAATTTTGTAAAAGCCATTATTTGACTATTTAAAGGAATTTCAAAGGATCATTTAATACTTTTCAATTATGAGAGACTACATAGTGAGACGAGCGCAAAAACACTGTAAACCCTCTTTGATCATCATCATCATCAACAACCAAAGATTTTAGTGTGTTCTACTCAACCTGTTATTGTAATTGATTCCAAACCACAGTAGCATTGAAAGAAAGGTGAAATTTCCAAAAATCTTTCATGACCTAATTTTCGGATTGTTAAACCAAAAGTGAACGAAGAACCAAATGATAATGAAGAACACCCAAAATCCAATTTATTCAAAGATATGTTATACATTTTTTACATCAATGAACATGCAAACTAAGAGGAATTTTAACCAGCATGAAAAACCTTCATAGTTGTATTCATCATAAGAACAGACTCTGATGAAAAACAAAAATGTGTGACAAATAATGAAGTAACATCTAATAAATGGTTTATTTAAACTTGAAAAACAGAGAAAATGTGATTGTTCTACAACAAATTCACCATTTGATAAGACAATAATGAAATAGTGACTTCAAACGTTCATATTTGACCACTAAAAGTCAAATTAATCAATTGTGCACATGCTTTCTCATCAAAACTAACACATATGTCTCTTATGCAGATTAAATGGCTAATCTTTCATGGAGCAAGCTCCATAATGTCAGTGGTTATTTAAACCCTGATGTACCAGAATCTGAGGGACTCAGAGACATTATCAGATTTATCTCTACAACAAGGGTAGCTTATGCTATCACTATTAGACCCATCATTTATGAGAACCTCATAAGGTCTTTCTGGAATTCAGCTAAAGTGATTGAAGCAGATTGTGTTAGAACTTTATCTAGAAGAATTGATAATGAGCACACTCTGATCATAACTAAAGATTCAGTGAGAAGATGTCTGCATTTTGGTAATGATGCTAATACACCAATAGAGTTGGATGAGGATGACATCACTACCTTTTTGGCAGAAATTGTGTATGAAGGGGGATTTGAAGCTAAGAAGATTGTAAAGGGATTAGTTGATTAGCCTTGGAGATTTCTAATCCACATCTTTTAGCATTGTTTATCCAAAAGAAAAAATAGTGTGGAATGATATTCCAATCATCACTTCATCAACAATTTGTGCTCTATGCACAAACAGACCATTCAACATGTCAGCTTATGTATTTAATGGTCTGGTATTAAATATTCAAGAGGGAAGGAGATACAAGTTCTTGATGTATTCAAGATTCATTCAATGCCTGATAAATGATGCATTCCCAAATCTAGCTACTGAGGGACCAGTTCTAGATATTCCTCATTATGACGCTAAATCATACAAGTACATTAAGAAGAGGTATCCCAGAAACTTCCAGAGTGGAGCTCACTAACCTCTTCTTCCTTGAATGCTTCAACAGATCAATCCAGAAGAACACGGAGAAGAACAAGATGCTCATGATCACATTGAAGAACAAGTTGCTGATGAGCAAGCTGATGGTATTGATAGGCAAAGGTTAGTATCACCCCAGGATGGTGCAGGGGGTGATTCTCATACTGAACCTAAAATTCATGACTATGCATCTCCATTTGTGTCACTACCACAACCATCTCCACAACCATCTCCATAACCATCTCCATAACCATCACCACAACAATCACCACAACCATCTCCACAACCATCACCACAACCAGCACCATTACAATCTCCCCATAAAACTCCTCTTCCATCACCAATAGCCCAACCAATAACATCTCCACCTTATCACTCACCAATATCACCACCGTATCACTCACCAAAATCACCACCTCAACCATTGCCCACCCATGATAACCCAACTGAGTTTGGAGACTCAACCAGCTCATCTAAAGCATCCAAATCATCTTCGGATGAGGAGGATCAACATATTCAAATGCTAGAAAATAGAGTCACTTCTGAGACTGCTCCCTCAGAGAGTTTTGCTGAATCAAATGTAAATAGACCAAATGAAAAGGATGAGTTAATCTCTGAGCTCTTGTAAAAAATTGAAAGGATGGAAAGAATACTGAATAGGAGAGCTAAAATCATTGATGATAGGATTCTAGAACTTGATGAAAATGAGCATGAGTTAAAAGAGCTAAAAGAAAAATATGAAGTTGAAAAGAAAGAGAAAGAGAAAGAGATTGAATACTTAAAAGCTGCTCTCGACCATTCTAGAAAAGAAGTAAGTGGCCATGTTGATACTCTTGCCATTCAAACTATTGCTATGGAAGAGCAAGAGGATATTATTGAAGAAAAAGCAGAGATCATCTCCAATCTCCAAAGTCAAATTGAAAGCCAAAATAAAAGGATCTCTGAACTTGAGATGTTAATTGAAATTCAAAGAAGTGTTGAGGCTGAAAAAAGTAAAAAGAATGAAGAATCAAGTCTTGAAATTGTGGTTTATTCAGGACAATTAGATGCTTCTCAAAATAAGAAGGCTGAATTTGAAGAACTAATGAGTGCTCTAGATAGCTTTACTACTGAAGAATTCATAATTGATGAGGAATTTTGGGATTTCATTGCTAACCAGAGGACCAAAACTGAACCTATTGTGGTCATTCCTCAATCTCCAGTTCCCTTGGAGAAAGAGTTGAGTATGAAAATGGTACCTACTGTGTCATTATCAAAGGAACAAAAAGATATGATCAGAGAGGTTTGTGAAAAAGAAAAAGAAAAGGAAGAAAAAGAAGTTGATGATCAGGGACAAGTACAAATTGAGGCTGAAAAAGTGCCTGAGGAGATGAAAAAGACTGAATCCTCTTCTGGTCCTCCACTTAAACTTATACCAGAATGTGGAAATACTTATCTCAAAAGGCAAAAAGGAAGAGACCAATAGTTGAAGAAGAAAATGTGAAGAAAAGTAAAAAGGATGATTCAAGAAGTTTGGCAGCAATAGTTGAATTCCAAGATGAACATGAGAAGGTTAAGGCTCAATTAAAGAAACAAGTGGCATTCATTGATTTGGAAGAAGGCGAAATAGAAGGAGGATATGAAGCTGAAAAGGCTGTAGATGTGGACAGTCTTGTACCAAAAGAAAAATCTATGGACGAAATGGTGTTAAAGGCTCAAACTAATGACCTTATGATAAAAGCCATGTTTTCTATCAATCACGGGTATGACGCAAATGAAGTATTTAGTATGACATATGAACGCATGAAAGAAGTAGAAGAAAAACTCAATAAACTGCTGGACCCCATGGTTGGAACAAATTATGAGAATTCAATTGCACCCAAAGCTCAAAAGCCAAAGTTGTCAGTCATGAAGAAGCAATCTCAAACTCATGAACCTCTACATCCTGATCCCTATGCAATGACTGATATGGAAATGAAGGATTACCTCACCAGTCAAGGATTCACTAAAAGGAAATTAGGAAACATGAAAACCAACTCACTGAGAGCTGCCACACTCAGATTAATGAATGAAAAGAAAGAAAAGTGGAAAAGGAAGAAGAAGATACCTCTACAGTTGGGCAACATTGTTAAACTAGCAGATGATGTAGATGGTTCTCTCTTAATTCACATGGATGGGCTATCTACGGTGTCTATTTGGGAACCAAACTTGCTCAAGAAACTACCACTTGAAGCCATTCACAATATGAGCAGAATGAAGATTCATGTACTAAGAAGGGATAAAATGTCAGATGCTCAAGACTTTGTTAACATGATCAAGGCAATTTTGGATCCAGCTCAAGCAGCACCCTTTACACCACCACAAGACCCAGCAGAATCATCACAACCTCAATCACTACCCAAACATTGAAAGGATTATGCATGCCAATTCAATGGGTGAGTTAATGGTTGCTTTGCTAAATTCCCACAAGTCCAAGAAGAAATATGGATAAAGATCCTGCACAAAAGAAAAACCAAGTATGGTCTTACGCATTTGTCAATACGGAAGACATAAAACAAACACGGACAAGTATTTTTTCTTCCGCATTAACAAATGCGAAAGACCAATCAGTAATGCGGAAACGACTTTGTTCATCCGCATTTGCCAGACAAATGCGCAGAAGTATTTGTTCATCCGCATTAACCAATGCGGATGACCAACATACAAATGTGGATGATCAAGTGAAGAAATGCTGATCAAGTCAACTCATTCGCATTTGTCAATGCGGATGAACAAGAAAAGATGCGGATCAAGACTTAGACTAGTTCTGATGTAATAGGTTAGGGGTAGTTTAGTCATTTTGTAAAAGGCATCTTGTCCGCCTATATATAAAATAGAAAACCTCGTACATGAGGTGACGGCTAATAGACATTGAGAATATCTGTTGTCTTTTATTCTCTGTAATCAATGACCATCATTACTATATACAAAAGCATTTATGAGTATATTCTGGCATGAATTGTTTATTGATTGTTTGTTTCCACCATTCAATCATTAACTCGATCACTATATTCGATCCTTAGTGAGAATCTCACTCTCACTAACCCAGTCAGGTTGACCCTGCTGTGGATTAGAAGATGAAGCTTGCTGAGATTCAGCTGGAGGTCCATGTTGTGTTGTCTCTGGTTGTTCAACCTTATCCTCCACTTCAGGTGGAGCTTGACTTGGAGGGTAGTGTAAGTCAATCAGCTCTCCACTCTTGATCTTATGCTTTATCACCCTAATATGTTCATCCATAGTGGATAGAGACATGGGGCCAAGTCTCCTAACGGAGAATCCATATAGCTTCAAGAAGCTCATCATCCTCTGTCTGTCATCATACTTCTTCATATTCTTTTGGATGATGGCTCTTGACTTAGCAGCTTCTTCCCTTAGCTTTCTTTTGGTTGTCTTTCTTTCCTTGACTATCTCAAGTTTGAGTTGTTTGAGATACTCAAACTCAACATAGTCATTGGACAAGGGAAGAAGTGCTTCTGCCTGATAGAGGCTATTGCAATCAGGTAGTCGATCATCTTGATACTATCTTCTTCTTTATTTACCTTAGGTTCTTGTTGAACCACATCCTCATGTGCAGAACTTTTGTTGAACAGGGGAGAGAGTAGGAACATGCTTGTACAGTCTTTTCTTTCTTCTATCTTCTTTGATTTGTACTAGTAGCTCTACATCTTCTGCCTCTTTCTTCTCCCTTGACCTTTCTAGGTCAACCAGTTCATTTAGTTCCTCCAAGGGGAGAGAAATGACATTGTCTATGTCATAGTTCCTTATCTGCAGATAGTTTATCCTGACTGTCCTTAACTCATCATTCTGAGTATCTGGTCTGGGGGCAGCCCTAATAGCAGACTCTATGAGTCTTGAAGACCCAGAAGAGGAACTTTCTCCCCTCAGGTTCCTTTTCCTCTCTCTCCTTCTCCTCAATCTCCTCAGATGTCATCTTTCTTTTCCCTTTGTCATGCACAAACCTTTGTGACTCAGGGTGGAGAGAGTTTTGGCCTTCATTGCTTGATGTAGCTTCTGAGCTCTGGCAATAGAGAGGTTGAGAAGCACCTTCACCAGCAGGTGTCTCAATAAGGGTATGGATCACTGCAGCAGTTGATGTTGATGGGACTGGGCTCTCAGATTCTACCACTAGGCCATCAGTCAAGGTTTCCCCTATGAAACTAATCTTAGGGTCTGCCTCAACATCCAGTTGACCGATGGCATAGCCTGATTGACTTCGTCTTCTTCGGAAGCTGAACTCTACAATGATCATATCTTGGATTCTTTGAGCCATTCTGTCAGCTTGTCTTGATTGGCTTGGATTGACAAGTGGCATTATGACTAAATCCAAAATTTCATAGAAGTTTAGGGTGTGAAAGTTGAAGATCTCTTGTTACCCTTGAACTCTAAAAGGATAAGGGTTTTTCTGTTGCTATCATACCTCCACCCAATGATGTGATTGGAAGATGGTGGAGATGACATAGCCCTTGGTATCACTTCCTCAAAGAGACTCTGTATTAAGGAGTCTATTGAGTCCATATCAATATGAACTCGAGGAAGTTGTTGAGTAGGCACAATTGCAAGTGAGGATGGTGAGTCCTCAATGTCCATACTCTCTGAAGAACTCCCAGGTTCTGTGGTAGTGATGACTTTCTCCCCCTTTTCGGTAGCATCACTCACTTGCATAGGTGAGCTAGGAGTTAGCTCAATCACCTTCATAGGTTCTTGTGTTCCTAATTGAGCTCCTCTTAAAGGTCTCCTAGCTAGTTGTTCCTTAAGATATGAAATCTCAAGTTGCTGATTATTGACCTGTTGTTGGATCAAGAAGAATGTTGGTACAACCAAAACCAATTCACTTAGATAATTTTGGAGCTACTTGCAAAGTCTTCTGAATCATAGCATGGAACTTCCAGAGGTTGTAGAGTTCTTCTGAAGACAAAGTGAAAGATCAACTTCCGAAGACAGAACTCTACTTCTGAAGTCAAGAGCATGCTTTCGAAGATCAAGTCTTAAGAGAACGATCAGAAGATGTAACACTCGGCTATTTTTAGACAAGAAAGAATGAATAAAGTGAAGGAAAAGAAGGAAAAGAAGGAAAAGAAATAAAACCCAAAGTCTAGGGGTAAAAAGTGTCCAAAAGGACAAAATGTTTGAAAAGTGGGTGTAAAAGGTGGTATGGCCGCCCATATGTCACCTACCCCACTAATCTTCCGATTTTAGAGAGAGAAAGAGCAGCAAATTCTCGGATTTGAAGGAAGAAGAAGAAAGAATTCTAATTCAAGGTAAGAATTCATGCTTTTATGATGTTCCTAACCGGTTATGTCCTCGGGTTTATGCTTATATGTGTTTGTATGTGTTCGGGTATGTTTTTAGTGGGTCTCTAATGGTTGAATTCAATTTGCAAACAAGTTTGGAGGAAGCCATACTCAAAAGCTGCAAAGGTGAGTTCTAGGACCCCTTTTTTACCTGTTTTAACTAATTTTGGGGCTGGAAATACATGAATGTATGTTTTTATTTAACTGGGTTTCAGACTCGTATGCTTGAATGTGTGTATGATGATGTTATGATATGATGTGTGCCTATGTTCATGCTTGATGATGTATGATTGTGTTTCTAAGGCTTAGAGGGTAAGAATTAAGCTTAGAAGATGATGAATGGTGCATGAAAATCAAATATGATGTTTTAGTCCCACTTGATAAGTTTTTAAATCTGCCTAAGTGTTTGGGAGTAAATGCGGATGAAAAGGGTTAATGCGTATGAACATTAACCAATGGGTAAGTCAATGCGGATGAAGTCAATGCGGATGAAGTCAATGCGGAAGAACATTGACTAAGTGCAGGAAATGCGGATGAGCATTTGACTAAGTCTGGGAAAGGCGGATGAAGTCAATGCGGATGAGCATTTAACTAAGTATGGAAATGCAGATGAGCAAAGTAAGTCAATGCGGACGAAGTCAATGCGGATGAACATTGACTAAGTGCAGGAAATGCGGATGAGCATTTGACTAAGTCTGGGAAATGCGGATGAAGTCAATGCGGATAAGCATTTAACTAAGTATGGAAATGCGGATGAACAAAGTAAGTCAATGCGGATGAAGTCAATGCGGATGAACATTGACTAAGAGCAGGAAATGCGGATGAGCATTTGACTAAGTCTGGGAAATGCGGATGAAGTCAATGCGGATGAGCATTTGACTAAGTATGGAAATGTGGATGAGCAAAGTAAGTCAATGCAGATGAAGTGAGTTAATCTGGATGAACATTGACTGAGTATAGTAAATGCGAATGAGTTAGGCAAATGCGAATGACAAATGCGGATGAGTAAATTAAATGCGGATGAAATAAATCTAATGCGGATGAACAATAAGGCAAATGCGGATGAATTATAGGAAATATGGATGACTGTAGGAAATGCGGATGAACCATAGGAAATGCGGATGAACACTTCGAAAAATTCTGACTTTTAAGGGAAAAAGGAGTAATGTAGGCTTTGACCTAGGAGATTCCCGGGGGTTATGTAAGTTGACATTTGAGGTCATAAATGGTATGATGGGCATGTAATGTTAAGTGATTGATGCTTATGATGATGATGATGTTGCATGCTTATACATGATGTATGTTATGTATGTATGATGCCCTGCATGATGATGTATGAATGATATGTTTATGTTACTTATGATGATGTCTGTTTATCATTCCCATGACTTTACGTGTTATGATAATGAATGAATGAAGTATTATGTAACGTAAAGTGAAAGATAATGCAAGAGGAACATAATGATGAATGCATGTATTAATGAATGAATGAATGAATGTAAGAAAGGCTTGCAAGCAAATGTATGGAGGTGCACATCCATAGTAGGTGTTTTCTCAACGGTGTGCGGGTTAGCTACCCCAAAGGATGCACATTGGGGTCCAATCTTTGTGATTGACCATATGAATGGGATCCTTGCCGCTTACCCTAGGTACTGGAGTCAGCTTCGTGCATAATGTTCGAGGTCTATGAAAGACCTCAGGCCCAGTTACCCACTTCGTGCACAATGTTCGGGGTATAGCATATGGCAATGATCCAGAAGGAAAGAGAAAAGATAAATGGAGAAAGTACTTACCCTAGGTACTAGAGTCAGCTTCGTGCACAATGTTCGAGGTCTAAGAATGACCTCAGGCCCAGTTACCCGCTTCATGCACAATGCTCGGGGTAATGTACATGTCACTGGAAGTAATGAATGAATGAATGAAAGTATGAACGAAAGAATGACAAAGATAATAATGATATTATCTGTATGTATGTATGATGTATGATCACATGCAATAGAAATGAACAGTTTTAAATGAAGGAAAAAGTATGTTTTATTATTAAACTAGAACTCACTCAGCAACGCT
>BJCM01046815.1:0-19922 GCA_018326385.1 Flaveria bidentis | reverse complement strand
CTTAAGAATGTAATAGTTAGTATTATCAAACAATGTGGTATAATTTTGATCACAAATTTGAGACACACTAAGTAAATTATACTATAAATTTTCACAATAATTTACTTTCTCAAACTTGAGCACACCATTTGTTACCATTCCTTCACCAACAATTTTACCTCCCTTTTTATCCCCACCAAATACCACATAAGAAGCATTTTTGTGTTTGAAATCATGGAGAAGTGAAAAGTTTCCTTTCATGTGCCTTGAACAACCATTGTCAACATACCACTTGTTGTCAGCTCTCCAATATTGTTCCTGCATACAGAAGTAAATCAGTTAGAATTGACAACCCAAGCCTTAATGATCTTGGGTTTGCCAATAGTCTCTAAAATAGTTACTCCTTCATGAATGAGTCTTGAAGTTTCAGTTTTAAATTTGCTTGATTCATTCTGAGTTGTTTCAGATGAGGATGATTATGTTGAAGGGAATGTTGATGAACTAGGTTCTTGATTCCCAATTTCTTCTTGTTTCAGCTTATATTTGTTTATTTGATGCTTTGATTTTGAAACTGAAACTTTATCATTAAATGTCTCACAGTCTTTTGATTTTGAATGATGTATATGAATTCCCTTTTCAAAGTTATCAAAGAATACATCATCATCCTTTGCTTCCTTTTCAGTCAAATCTACCCGCTTATGAGGTGTTTTTGATTGCAGGAAAGTTGGTCTTTTCTTTGAAGAATGAACACTTGAGGATGTTTTATCCTTTGATTTTGACTTTGATTTTTGTTTAGACTTCTTCAGTTTTGAACCCTTTTCACAATTAATAGATTGAGTGTCTGATTCAGACTTATCTGAATCTTTCTTCTTTGTGCATTTTGTCTTGTTCTTTTTGTTGAAATAACATTCCTGAGTGGAATGGTTATATTTGTTGCAAATAGCACAATGTTTGTTGAAGTAGCAGTCAACAGTCATGTGATTATTCATATTACGAATAGAACAGTAGCTACTGAAGTAACAATCTTTAGTATTATGGTTTATCATACACCATTTGCAATACTTTTCAACTGATTCTTTCTCAGAATCATTCTTATGGTTTGCCAACTTTTGAGGTTTTTTAACCTTCTTCATCTTTGTAGATTCTTTCTTTTTCGGTTTGAGAAGCTTTTGTTTGTTTGCTGAATTCCTCTTCCGTAGATCATCTACTGAATCAATATTAACTTCTACTGAAGCAGTTTTTTTCCGTAGATCCGGTACTAGAGAGAGGTTCTTCTTCCATTGATAATCTGCTGATGCCTTTTTCTTTCCTTTTTCCACGGATGACTTGTGTCTTTCCTCAGTAGAGGCACACTTCTCATTTACTTCATTGGAAGATGTTTGTTGCTGATTTAGCTCTTGAAGACCTTCACTTAATTGAGCTATTCTCTTGCAAATGGTTTTCAGCATGTTTCTTTGTTTAGGAGGGTATGGAAGCTTTGTTTTTTCAAGCACTTTTGGGATATTTGTTTTAAAAACAAGATACTTACCCTTGTTGAGAAGATCATCATCATGTTCATCATAATCATCCAATATCATCCCACTGATCAAAGTCAAATTCTAAATTGAATTGATTACTCTTTTCTGATTCAGAAGACTCAGTTTCATTCACCTTAATTTTATTATCAATGTTTGATATATTAGAGCTAGTTCCTATATTGGTGCTTGGCACAAAATGTTTTGACAGATTGTTTGTTATTGATTCAAGCAAAGAAACATAGTTATTGTTAACAGGAGGTGCCATAACATTATAACCCAACCCAGACCTGTTCTTTGATTCAATATAAGAATTTAGTAATTTCTCATATTATTGAGATGAGAGCTGAAACTTCTGAAGTTTTACTTCAGTTGATGCATGATCAACCATGGATTTGGTTAAGGAAGTGGTCAGATGCTCAACTTGTGCTTTCAAACTATAATTTTCGATAAAACATGTCTAAATCCTTTTGTAAAGAGTTAATTTTAATTTGATATAATTTATGTTCTCTTACATGAGATTCATTCAAAATCATTGTTTCTTTAACTTTATCAGCTATTATTGAGCATGGACTCTATATCTTTCTACTTCCTCAACACATATTGATGAACATAACCTGTCTCTTACCTCACTTGCCATGGGTGGAACTTTGTATTCCATGTGAGCCATTAGAGCTTGATTTTCTTCTAAGACTTCCTTCTTATACAAACTCCAGTCACAGGTTCCATCTTGAAGAATGATCAGCCTAGATTCTTTTGAGTTGCTAGTTCCTACTAGTGTATTGGTGGCTAGCGGGAATGAGTTGGCCAGTTGTGGCTGTCTAAAAAACCTTTGAGTTGTTGAAGGTTGTTTATCCTGATGATTCTGATGTTGTGTTGATTCCAAATTTTGTTGATTGCATTCTCTAGAAAAATGTCCATAGAGATTGCACTTGAAGCATCTTGTTCTCTTATCAGCAAGGTTGCCTTCTCCAACTCAATCAGCTCCTCAAGGGCAAGAGGAGTACGTCTTCATTTGTAGCTCCCAGCTTGACAAGTCTGTCAATCACTTCCACTCATTTTGACATCTTCGGAAGCTTTAGACTTTGTCTAGAGCATGTGATGATGAAGGTGATTGAGTAATAGGTAACTTGAAAAAGTCCTCACTATTCACCTCAGATTCTAGTTCTAGAATTGCATCTGTGATGATAAAATCATCAGACAAGGAGTAACGCCCTTCTGCAGCTTCCATTTCAGCTTCGAAAGATTAAAAATGTTCTTTCGCGGCTTTGACTTCAGCTTCGGAAGTTTGTGGAAATACACTATTTGCCCCAACTGTTTTGGTTGTTGGGCCATCAGTTTCCATTTCTCCTTTGAAATCAATCTCAGGTTCCACATGGACTTTAGGTTGACCAACTCCCTCAATAGTAGTAAAAGGTGTATTCAGCCTCTGAAGCTCTTATGTCCTAAAGTAAACCACAACAACATCTGGACCTGGCTGCCAGATTAAAGATCCCATAAGAAACAAGGTTAGAAACCTGTTTAGATCTTTGAGAAATCTTAGGTCCACCTAGGGGATGATTGGAGGAGGCTCTAGGAAAACATCTGAATGCTAAATAGGATATCTTGAAGAGAGAATAGAGATGGCTGAGCTGGTGGATGCCATGTGTGATTGTCTCTGAACTTTCTCCCCCTTTTGGTAGCATTATCTTGAGAGCTAGATGAGCTAGAGGAAGAAGTCATTGAGACATGGATTGGCATATGCCTAACAAATCTCTCAGTCTGTTTCTTAACTAGTTTAGCCCTGAGATTTTCAATCTCGAGTTGTAGAATTCAAGGTTGGACCTCTCCTCTAAAGTCTTGACCCTGAATGCAAGGTTGGAGACTTTAGTAAGGAGGTCGTTTATGGTGAGTTGCATACTTCCTTCATTTTTCTGAAAAGAATCATGTGGAGATGAGGTAACATATCTTGTATGTTCATCCTCACCACCAGATTTGGTTTCTTGGCGCCCTGGTTTCCTATGCATAATGATGTCTCTTTTAGAGTCATCAGAATGCTTGGTTGCCATAGATTCAGTCTCAGTAATATTACCACTATCCTGAGTACCCTATGAGGCACCTGTAGTAGTGGTAGCTAAATCTACATAAGCCCTTCCACTCTAGTAGGACTCATCTTAAATTGGGTCTGTTGATGTGGGATAGAGATTAGAGGTCTCTTTAGGCTCAGTTGATCCTTTAAAGGGTTTTGTGGATCAACTTCACTGCCTTGGAAATAGATAATCTCTTCATTAAAACCTATCAATAGGTTAGTAAATGATATAACAGTTATTCCTATCGACCCAGGACCTTGATCAATGTTTAATGGCATTGAGTGTATGGTGGGATTGTCCCTTTTAGGATGCTCAGGAGAATATAGAGATTCACCCTAAGGGTTTTTAGTTTGGGTTTCGGGCTCATGGGTTGAGACTGAGGAGACTCAATGCCCATATTGAGGTCAGTGGTGAAGAAGGGTGGGACCACAGACTGAGTGGGAGCTATGTTTCCACTCTAGCCTTTTTGGATAGAAAAGTGGGAACTTGTTCAAACAGAGGAGATTGAATAAGGTTTCATTTGGGACATCCTTGATAAGTGATTTTGATGGGGTGAGCAAGTAGCTTTGGCAAAATGAGGGTAGTTATTGGTGTGGGCTCATCACCTGTGGGATTAACACGAATGTCACCAGGAGCCATTGGCTCAGTCATACTTGGAAGAAGCTCAGTGTGTCTTTCATTAAAATTGGTGGACACTCTCTTCAAGACTTTAAAGATTATTCAGAGTAGCTGCACTGACAAGCTGACTCTGGTCCAACTCACGATTGATAATGCGCTGAAGGAACCTGGGATACATGAAGAATGTGTCCCTATGGAGGTTCCCCATAAGGTTGTTCAACACAAACCTTGAGTAATTAAAGTGGAAGCTTTTCACTAATCCATGAACTAGGCACCCTAATTCATATGGGATTTGATCCCATTCCCCAGACTTGTTTGACAAGCAGTGGAGAACAACA
This sequence comes from Flaveria bidentis, assembly GCA_018326385.1. Classification (NCBI taxonomy): domain Eukaryota; kingdom Viridiplantae; phylum Streptophyta; class Magnoliopsida; order Asterales; family Asteraceae; genus Flaveria; species Flaveria bidentis. The sequence continues at coordinate 15,404 of BJCM01046815.1, read as the reverse complement.
TGAAACAGGAACTTCCAATTGTATGAGAAGTTAAACTTGTAAACAGTAGACCTACTAACATCTCCACTAGATCCCATTTGGGTATATGTGTCATCAAGGTCTAATTTGGGTAATTCTATAGGGGTGCCTTCATCGTGAAGCTCCAGATGCTCCCTGATGAGTTATTCTGATACGATCAACTTTTGGCCACATATGCTCGACCGTATAACCCTAACTCCATTTAGGGTTTCAATTTGACAATTGCCCTAACATTCCTCCATATGGTTCAAATAAACAGTGGGGTTCATAGTCAAAGCGGTGTACTAGGCAGATTGGATGAGAAAGGAGATGATAGCTGAGAAGTCAGCATCCTTGGATGAGTCAAGGAGTGCGACCTGGTTATGCTGAGGGAGAAAGCTCTTGGTTTCCCTTAACTTAGTATAAGTAAGAAAGACAGTCTGATTTCCTATGCTGAAAGATCGATCTGGTTTAGCACTTTTCATTTTTGTTTTTTTGGTATTGATCTTGGCTCAGAAGGAAGACCAGAAAGGTGTACCGATAGAGCACTTTACCTTACTAAAGATTATAGAGAAGAAAAAAAGAAAGATATTCCCTCTCCCTTATGTTATCTGGATCTATGGTAATGAAATCATTTATCTTCTTATCACAGAAAGATTGAATTTGTAAGGGCGGGCTGCTCTACATTCAACCACATCACAGTGACCCCCGAAGCGATCTTATTCTAGTTGCTAGATGAAATCCGACAGCCAATTGCTGGATCTTTCCTATTTTTATCATTTATTTATTATTATTTTTTTCAGGCGGGGAATCCTCATTATGTACTACCTAGCTGACTCTCTTAGTCTATCACTGACTGTTTGTATTTTGGATGAGATTCTTGACCCCAAAACTTACAAGAACTTAACTAAGTTAAATAATCTTTTAGTGAAATGAAACATGATTTTTAAGTAGTATAATACATCCTATTTAAGTGCCATTGTAAGGTAAGAACAGAAGAAACAAGTTTGAAGCAGGGTAGGTTGAGACGAGGAGTTCTTTGGGTAGTAAAAGTGGTAAAAAGATTAAAGTAGTGAGTCGGAAATATTTAAATGGGCGAAAGTGGAGGACGGATAAGGTGAAGTGATGGTTTGGGGTAAAATGTGATAGGGGCGGTAAGATTAAAAACCATTTAAAAATTCCTAATATCATTAATAAAATCCTTACTTTTTACAGTGTGGGGCCCAAAGGTTTTCGTTACAAGGTAGAGTCTTCTTTTGAGGGTAAAAGTATTTTCGAAGGGTTTCTTCTTCCGAAGCCAACACTTAGTTCTGAAGGTAAATAAGTTTACTTCCTAGAGTAAGAAAGTCTTCCGAATGAAGAAGTTTTCAAGCTTCGGAAGTAGACAAGATATACTTCCAAGACTGAAAGCTCTTTGGAAGATAAAGCCAAATTTGAGAAAGTTACCTTCAAAAGATAATGAAGAAATCTTCTGAGGGTAATTTTTTCTTCGGAAGTACTTATACTTAGTCAATTTTTGAAGAATAACTAATTGTAACTAGGCTTAGATTGTATTTGACAAAGACACGACATATATAAAGCAAAAAGGTTTTCCAAATGAGATATACTAGTCAATGTTTTTCATCCCAATAGCCATAATAAGATACTTAAATCTTTGTTCATCAATGCTTTAGTGAACAAATCAACATAATTTGAGTCAACTTTGACTAGTTTAATTAGGTTTTTCTCATTAATATCTCTAATGAAATGATACTAGATGTCGATGTGTTTTGTCTTGGAGTGCTTCACTGGATTTTCAGTAATCGAGATAGCACTCTTGTTGTCAATATGGATAAGAGTGCTCATGAAGTTGAATCCATAGTCTATCATTTGATTTTGAATCCACAATAGCTGTGCACAACTTGTAACAACAATGTATTCAGCTTCAGCAGTAGATGTTCAGACACATGATTGCTTTTTGCATTGATTTCTTGTTTATGTTGCAGCGACCATAGTCACTATCAGTGTAGCCATAGAGATTGAAGTTGGTGTTCCTTGGATACCAGAGACTGAGTTTTGGTGATCCTTTGAGGTATCTAAGGATTCTCTTGGAACCAACTAAGTGAGACACCTTTGGAGCGGCCTGATATCTTGCACAAATACATGTAGCAAACATGATATCAGGTCTACTAGTAGTGAGATACATCAGAGACCCGGTGATTTCCCTATACTAATGTTGATCAGTATCCTCCCTCTTAGAGTCAGGACAAAGATTATGGTTTCTGGGTATGGGTGTCTTGGCATGCTTAGAATCTTTCATTTCAAATCTTTCTAAAATGTCATTGACATACTTAGATTGATTTAAAAAGAACCCTTCCTTCATCTGCTTCACCTAAATTCCAAGGAAAAAGTCTAATTTTCCCATGGAACTCGTCTCAAACTTTTTCTTCATAATGCTCTCAAAGTCCTTGCACATTTGATCATTTAAGGAACCAAATATGATGTCATCAACATAGACTTGAACAAGCAAAATGTCTTTCCCATACTTCCTTATGAAAAGAGTCCTATCAATGGTACCTCTAGTGTATCCATTCTTCAGAAAAAAAACTAAAACAATGTCTCATACCACAGCCTAAGTGCTTGGTGCAACCTATATAGAGCTTTATCCAACTTGCACACATAGTTGGAGTGCTGGGGATCTTCAAATCCTGGAGGTTGACACAAATACAGCTCCATGTTTATATCCCTATATAGAAAGGCACACTTGACATCAAGTTGGTAAACAATAAAATTCTTTGATGCAACATAAGCAAGAAAGATCCTTACTGCCTCAAGTCTTGAAACTGGTGCAAAGACATCAGTGTAATCAATTCCTTCCTCTTGGGTGTATACTTGAACTATCAGTCTTTCCTTATTCTTGATTATCAAGCCTCTATCATCTCTCTTATTTCTGAAGACCCATTTGGTGCCTATTGGTACTTGACTAGATGGTAACGGACATAGGTTCCAAACCTTTTGTCTTTTGAATTGAATCAATTCCTCTTGCATTGATTCAACCCAGCTACTATCCTTTAAGGCTTCTTCTACTTTCTTGAGTTCTATCTAAGACAAAAAGCATGAGTACAAACAAACATTCCTATTATGAGTTTGTCCTCTTGTTCTCACACCTTCAGAGACTTCTCCTATTATTTTCTCAACTGGATGAGTGTTGTGAATCCTAAGCCTGGGAATCACCTCCAGTTGCAAAGATAGATCGAGGTTGGACATGTTTGGCTTAGGAGCTTAAACACTTGTACTAACTGTTGTTTCAAACTTATTCAATGAGGACTGATTGAATGAATGGGAAACACCATCATCATCTGTGGGCTGTGAAGTAGCATTAACAGTTTCCTATTCCTTCAAGATGTTACTTCCATCAGCTTGGTGTTTTGTTGTGTCACCAGATGAGTTTTAAGGCTCACTAGGTGGACAACTGGTTGAAGCTCCACTATCTCTTGAAATAGTTATGCTATCAGATCTCAAGATCGTGGGAGCTTGAACTTCAGCTCTTCTTGGAGAACTTGAACAAGGTCTGGGCAACTCAAACAGTTGATCATCATCAGAGTCACTTTAAGTACCTGTTCCAGCTGAGACATTCTCACAAGATGAATTAGAATAGTTAGGAAACAATTCTAAGTTAAAAATATGATCATGTCCATTCCCCCTAACACAAGGAGTGTGCTCATTGACAACAATGTTGGATGATTCCTCAAATTTTTGATTTTTGATGTTGTAAACTCTATAAGCAATAGAGTTAGAGGAATATCCAACAAAGATAGCATCATCTGACTTTTCAGCAAATTTTGCCAAATTGTCCTTTGTGTTAAGTATGGTACACCTGCTGCCAAAGTACCTTAGAAAGCCAATGAACGGTGGCCTCTTGTTCCATAGTTCATAAGGGGTTTTTCCATGTGGCTTAACTACAAGGACCCTGTTCTGCACATAGCATGCAATGCTGACTGCGTCTGCCCAGAATGTTAGAGGCAGCTTTGATCAGCTAACATAGTCTAAGCAGCCTCAATTAGTGTCCTGTTCCTCCTCTCAACAACACCGTTTTGTTGAGGAGTTATGGAAGCACTATATTGTTTGGCAATCCATTTTGAGTTATAGAATGAGTCAAGAATATGGTTCTTAAACTCAGTCCCTTGATCACTTTTAATTATTTTAACCTTGTGATCAATTTGATTTTCAATTTTAAGAATAAAATATTTTAACGTTTCAATAGTTTCATCCTTAGGTTTTAAAAAAAATACCCATGTAAATCTTGTAAAATCATCAACAATCACAAGACAATATGATTTCTTTCCAATGCTCATTATACTTATGGGACCAAATAGATCCATGTGCAATAAGTGTAATAGAATGGTGATTGAGTTAACAACTTTGGATTTATGAAATGCTCTATGTTGCTTCCCTTTTAGACATGCAACATAGTTGTTTGTGCAGAAAAATTCCTTTTTAGGAAAACCATGTACCAAAATATGCCATAGTGTTGACTCATCACCATCAGCTTCAGAAAGAAAACATGATACTTCACCTAGTGGGGAAGCATTGTTCATATCTAGCTTGTACATATCCTCTTTCCTGAGAGATCTAAGAAGCACCAATTCCTGAGGAATGGTCATCCTTGGTCTGAGGATAATGCACTCATGTTTTTTTTTGAAAAGAATTTGATGCTTTTGATCACAGGATTGAGAAACACTTAACAAGTTGTTTGACAAAGTGTAATTTGTCAACTTTTAACTTGCCGTTGGATACACTCCCTCTGCCAGAAATGTATCTTCCAGCCTCACCTACAAATTGTACAGGACCTCCATCAAAATGTCGAAATTATTGAAGAAGAGATCTGTTCCCTTTCATGTGCCTGGAGCATCCGCTGTCTATAATCCACACATTATTGTTCTTGTCATATGGATGTCCCTGCACATAAGGTGAAAATGTTAGTTTTGATTAGAAACCCAAGCTTTGTTGGTCTTGGGCTTTTCCAATGATAAGGATGATATTGAACCAAAATTTATGCATGGGGGTTCAATATGTGTTTGTGAAGAAAAGGCTTGGGCTGTTGCATCTTCTTTGATCTTCCATTCCATCCCTTGGTTGATCATTGAGGATGAGCTTGTTGAAGCTTGAGCAACATGACATTCTTCCAAAACTTCTTTCTTTTCGGAAGAAGTCTTCACCACCGTTTCTTCTGAGCAGTCTTCTATAGGGATGGTTTCAAGGGACTTTTTTTTCTTTTGAGTCTTAGCAACTTTAACTTCCAAAGCCATTTTCCATTCGGAAGAAATAATTTTTTCCGAAAGCAACCTTGCTTCGGAAACAAGCTTTCCCTTTTTTATCACTTGAACCATATGATTGAAATGAGAAACCTTTCCTGAATCCTTCTCTTTTAACGTTGTTTGCATAATGTGTGTTAGCACGATTGTAGTAACAATCTTCAACCATATGGTTTTGCGGACCACACATTATGCAGGCAATGTAGTCTTCTGGGAACTTGAAGATTGATGTTTCTTGTTTTTCTTATCTTCATCAACAGTCTTTTCATGTTTCTTCTGAGCCTTTTATTGGATAGGAGTGCTGGTACTACACATTTTTCAGAATCAGAAGTTCCTACCACTAGGAATTCAGCTGAGATGAATACACCCTTTTGCTTTGGGTCAATCTTCAGCTTAGATTCAACCACTTTCTTGGCAATTTTTCTGGCTGCCTTATCCCGGCTTCTTTTGGCTTTGGTGGTTAGGGGTTGGTCATCACTGGTAAGAGGTGTTTGGTTTACCTGATTCTTCCCTGTGATGGTCTCCAAAGTTGCATCATTCTTTGACTCGTGGGAAGGTGGGTCAGCAGATGGAACCTCTTGCTCTTCAATACCATATCTTGGTTGTCTAATAGACTTAAAAAAGTATGGTGGAGCAATTTCATTGGTTCCCAACTCACCTTTGTATTGATAACAGGCTTGAGTACAGAGATGTTCATATACCTTTGAGTTGTCTGTTTTAGCCATGAGTGCTTGAGTAGGGATGGCATGTTGCACCATAAAGCTCCAATTAACTTCTTGAGCTATAACTGTTGTTTCAGTTGACTTCCCAGTGGCTTTAGGTGTAGAGGGATGTGAGGAGTCTTGTGAGATTACCGGATTTGACTTGGGAGCCTTACATTTCCTTGCAAAGTTACCAAGTTGGTTACATTTGTAACATTTGGCCTTGGTTTTGATAAACCCAAACTTTCTGCTAGTTGGGTTTTGAGGGAACTGCCTTCCAGTTCTTTTGAAGAACTTCTTTGCTCGGTAGGTCAGCAAAGCCATTTGTTGGATTATGTCCACATACTCTACATCATCTGGACTGAAGCATATTAGATCATCAAAGTAATACTGATGATCACCAGAGTACCCACTTCCTGAGACAAAGGCACAACTGTCATGAAAAAAACCTTGTAGAGCCTGTTGAGACCTTGGAGTCTTATGGAATGTGATGTAGGGTCCTGAAGAATAGGATGACTATTGAGAATATGTCAGGTACTGCTAATGTTGGGGGTGTCCTAGGCCTTCAACAACCATTAAACCATTGCTAGCAGGAAGGCTTGAAGGTCTGTTCATCTGAATGCCCTTCTTGTTGTCCATCTCTACATGGTATTCATCAAGGATGCCATATAGATCAATCATGGTGAGGGAGTTCAAGTTTTATGTCCTCTTGATAGAGACACAGTAGAACATCCACTTATTTGGGAGTGCACTCATGAATTTTCGAGTGAGATCTCTCAATTCAAGGGCAATTCCCACAGAATGAAGGGAAGAGATAAGATCCATGTAATTAAAGTATTGTTGGCTAGGGTCTCTCTAACAACATGAGTGAAGGTCTCAAACTACTACTTCAGTGAATCTTTCTTTGAATAATTGGAGCTTGAGTACATTTGAGATAATTGTAATGATTTCAATAAGTCTGATGCAGTCAAAAAATACAAAGCATCCAAAGTCTCTCTGCATGCATGCACTAAAGTATTGAAGTAGAAATGCTTCAGAAGTTCTACATCTTAAATGAGAAATATTCTAAGTGTAAATCTTCCAAAGCCAAGACCAATATCTTTCGAAGCCAAATATGAAGTCCTCCGAAGCTTCAAAGACAAAGTCTTCCAAAGTCAATTTGTGAAGACATATTTATTCCAAAGACTTTTATGTACATGCTATTATTTGAGTACTTTTCCATAAAGCTGGATCACCTTTCCGCTGCAACTCTGATTGACTCACCAACTTTCACTAGTTAGTGAAAAGATCCATGCTATTGGTAAATTATACATTGAGGTCTTGAGTCTGAGCTTTCTACTTTATGTACTTTATCCTTTTTGTAATATATTAGGATGTGAGCTATGGCATGTCATAGTCACAAGTCAAAAGACAATCTGCCTTTTGACTCTACATTTGATTTTTTTTTTCTAGTCTTATGTATCGAGTTGGCTTTCAAAGTATGGCCGGTTGTAGGATGTAGTATATGTATCTCAAGTACTTGTAACTTTCCATTATGCTTTGTAACACTTTGTAATAGAAGCAATATACATCATTCTTGAAAACCAAATACTTGTGTTGTTTTGCTATCTTGTTATGTCTCACATTTACTTTTGTTCTTAGCATCTCTTACTTTAGTTAACCAGATCCCTATTTGATCTATTAAGTGTTCTAAAGAACTCTCCTCAATCATGTTGTTGTGTTGTAAAAGTGCATCACCCCTTCTAACGGTCCTGCAATAATACATCAAACAAGTCTTTTGCTGACTTGTAGTGCTCAAACCCTACCATTATGGAGTTGGGTATAACAGTCATAAGAACAATCATGGCATTACTATCAATGTCCATCTTCTTTTGGTCTTCATCAGAGTAATCTTCAACAGCCTTCTCTATCATGGCACCTTTTCCACCAGATGTTGCCACCTTTGGTTTGTACGAACCATTGACAATAGATTGCCACATTTTTCCATCTTGATACCTGATGAAGCCTTATATACGTCTGCTCCATGATCTAAAGTTTTCAGGCGTGATGATAGGTGCTTTAGTCATCGTCCCCATCTCAACTTCAGATTTTTGGTTAAAGGCCCTATTTGAGTGTACTAAGTAGGTGAGTGAAGAAAAGGTTGATTAAGATGGTAAGATCACACAATCAAGAGCCTAAAAAGCTCTTAAACCAATTATAGGATCGGTTTTTACACTCAACACAAGTATTGTTCTCTCAAACTCACTAAGTAACACTCGGGTTTGTGATGAATCAGAATCTTTCTAAGAGTTGATGATAATATACTAAGTAAATCAAAGTAAACGCAAGAGAATAATTTTCAAGATACTTATATATATTACTTCTCAACTCAAAGTCTTACAAGACTCTTACAAGCATGATACATGAGTTACAATGAGAAACTATATATACTACTACCTACAGCCGGATATACTTTGATACCGGTTGGAAACCTTAGACTAAAGCAAATACTAGAAAGCTAAAGTTAAGGTATCTTAGATAGAGTATTATCTAAGATATGCTAGTCGTGACATGTCCATGACTTATCTTTTGTCATAAAATAAAGTTGGCAACTGTACTAACTGATAAGGTGTGAATAATGAAATAAAGTATGGTGAACATATGGACGTGGGAAAATGCCATGCAGTATCTCAGAGATTTGCAACAGAGTGTCAGAGAGACCATACTTATGTCCACTGGTTCATAGTAGCTACTTCCGAAGGTTAAATGGTTTCGGAAGAACTTGTTCTTCTGAAACCACTAATACTTCGGAAGTGGCTACTTCTTCCGAGGCTTCCTTGGGACTTCATACTTCGGAAGTTGTAGTTTTCATTTTTTTGAAGTGTTGAGCTTCGGAAGAGCAGAGACTTTGTCTTCGAAAGCTGAAGCTTATCTTCGGAAGTTCCTTAGACTTGTCTTCGGACGTTTAGTAGTTGTCTTCGGAAGTTCAGCAGATGTCTTCGGAAGTGTTGAAGTTGTCTTCGGAAGTGTTGAAGTTGTCTTCGTAAGTTCCTAATTTGTTGTACCAAAAAAGTCTAAGTGTTTGATTTTGATTGCACCAGCCTTACTTGATTCAACAAAAAGTAAGTCCAATAATCCAATACAATTTTTTATAATGATTTGATGTTGGTAGAAAAGGTTTTTCCCTCGTACAAAAATTAACCATGTGCCATATGTAAGTTAGCATATGACAACATGTGACAATGTGATGAATACATATGATTGATGAGATATTACTACTAAATGTCAATATAACAACTTATGTATATATGTTTTTGAATTTTTCACAAAGCAACATCCAAGAAATCCAAACCGTAGTGATGTCCAATTGTTATCAAAATCATATTCAACCAAGTATGGTTTTTGGAAGGCTAGAATCATTGAGTGTATGCATTTAAAGATTTTCAAGTTACATGAAAAGATAAACATACACTAGGTGACCATGGATATCCGACTATAACAGTTTAATCCTTTTATAGCTAAGACTAACCTATCATGAAAATCTAAAACCTGTAACATTGTTTCTCACTTTGTTTTTAGCCCATAACCAAACCGACACACACTCTTGAATCTTGATATCACACACCTACCCTCCTATTTCCAAACAACTACAATTTAGTCACACTAACTTCCATTCTTGAAGTTAAAGAAAAGAATCCTCTCACTATGACATACATCCATAGTGAAGGTACCATAACATAAACTCTAGCATACTCCAAGGTCATCAATGCAACTTCATCTCAAAGTGGGTAAGTTAAGACCATGAACCGTATTTAATGGGTCTCCTTGAATCTAGAGACAATATAGAAGAATCATCAGGTTTTAGACCAAGAAACCGCGTGACAAAGTCAAGGATCGATCACTGTTCTTCGTTTCACTCAAGAATATCACAGCAAATTTAAAGGTATTGCTTCTTATTTGAGCTATTCCATTGTTCGATCTTCTTCAACTTCAATTCCATCATTGATAACTACCCTTTTCCCTCAGTTGTTCGTCAAGATTTCCCTAAATTTTGAAATAGAACAAGTGAGTGCCGATTGGTTATGATGGGATTTTGGGGTTTGTATGATTTGTTGTTGTTGATTGTATCCTCGTGTTTGTATTGTACTCCTGTTTGTGTGGAAGAATTTTGCGTTATTGTTGGCTTGTTGCTGTCTATAAATTGAAGTTTTTGCATTTGTGTGGAATTTGCATTTGAAATTATGTTAGTTTTGGTTGTTAAAGGTTTTAATTTTGTGGATCAAGTTTAAAACTGTGATTTTGGTTCTTGATTTGAGGTGGAACTCAGATAAAAAAAAGGATGGAGGATGATGGAAATTGGTATAGGCTTGCAGTGATGCAAATTTGTATATACAATCTTCAGTCTTCTATGCATCATAATCTTCAACTAAAGGAAGCCATAAGTTGGATTTTACTTTTAGTTTTATGTATTTACACCAATTAACATATATGTAGTCAAATGCGCACCAGGTGTGAGCCTATGCGCTCAGTCAAGGTCTGAACTAGTGAAAAATTATCCTACACCAGCCAAAAACCGGTTTAACCGGCTGAAAATGTCCTTGACCGGACTATAAAGGATCATGTAGCAGCCTGAGCGGGCCTGAACCGTTTCCCTTGTCTTGACTCCCCTTTTATAGACATATTCCTTGTCAAATGAATTGTTATTATACGTCCGTTCACCGGTATTTTGAGTATCTTCCAGAAATGGGAGTTAATTGTGAACACAAAACATCAAATTGCGGTTTGATTAAGATTAGGAGGTGGAAAAGTTGTTTATAGTTAAAATAACGATTTTATGATCCTTTATTTAATCATTTGAGAGGTTCTTTTTGTGAGAATCTTCTTTCTCTCTTTGCTTTTGCTCCTCCCATCTTACTCACTTTTTTATCTTTATAGCACTTTAAATCATTTTTTCTTTGTTATTAAGCTATCAACATAAAGTTTCTTGCTTTTATTGTTTCTTGAGTATACCCATTAACAGATTGTGAAATTAAAGTATATTCTATGCATTTCAGATTCAAGTAAATGTCATTTCGTAGCATAGTGCGTGACCTAAGAGATGGAATTGGGAGTTTGTCTAGACGGGGTTTTGAAGTGAGACTTTCAGGGCTTAACAGAAGTAAATCACAAAGTGCTTCTCATGAAATTGATGAACACGCGGATTTTGTTATTAATAGCCCTTGGGTCGGCCTTCCTCCTGAACTATTAAGTGATGTGATTAAGAGATTAGAGGCAAGTGAGAGTAGTTGGCCTGCTCGAAAGCATGTTGTTGCATGTGCATCGGTTTGTAGGTCTTGGAGGGAAATGTGCAAAGAAATTGTGACCTCCCCTGAATCCTCGGGGAAGATAACATTTCCTACCTCTCTGAAACAGGTAGATCGATGATTAATGAATATGTTTTTTCTTTTTTCTTTTTCTTGATATTCTGTAACCCAAGCTTACTTGATTACAGCCAGGGCCTCGGGATACCACCATTCAGTGCTTCATTAAGAGGGATAAATCTAATTCAACATATTATCTATATCTTTGCCTTAGCAGTGGTAAGTCTTTGCTCTTCTTATTGTAAGAAAAAAATTCGTAAGATTTTACCATTTAATTATCTATGGTTTTAATTTTCTTAAAGCATTTTGATTAGTCCTAATCTAAGGGAACCTTGTACTCCCGCTAAATAAAAATAATTCCTCCTACTTTGACAAATTTCTTTTTGGTCAATTATCTGTTATTTCCTTATTTATCAAATGCTAAAATATATGATTATCTGATTATTCCATCTTTAAAAAGCATAAACACATCCAAATACTATATTCCACAATCTATATTATCACACCTGATTATTAACGGCTATTAAATATCATATAATCACTTTCATAACACACTCCAAACACCCCCTAAGGTAACATGTGGCTTGGTATGTAATTTAATTTAACCGTTATAAAAAATTTAATGGTTAAAGTTTCTTTCAATGACAACAAAATTCAGGTTCCTCATGACCCAAATGAATATCATCATTATTTTGCATTGATTCAACCACAAAGCCTGAATGTTTGCCAAAACAGGAATGTTAATATGATTGGACTTTGGAGTAGTTAACTTTAAAACATTCAAGTGATTTGTCAAAAGTATGGTGATAGCTGTATGACTTAATGAGCTTTAATGCATATGCAAGCTGCAACTCAAGTAGTTAAAAATTGGACATTGTAATCATTTATAATTGAATATCTGGAGATCTTTCCACAAAATGTTGTAATGTTATAGCCTGTCCATAGTATGATTTTGTTTCTTATAAAGTTGTGGGAATTTGCAGCGCTGGTGGTGGAGAATGGTAAATTTCTCCTTTCAGCCAAACGGAGTAGGAGAAGTACATGTACAGAGTATATCATTTCAATGGATGCTGAAAACATATCCAGGTCAAATAACAGTTACATTGGAAAAGTCAGGTATTATACATGTTCTCCATATTCTGATACAAACCGTTCTAGCAAGGATCAATTTCATATATACCTATGAAAACTTGCATGATATCATATGCGCCTAATCAAGAAATTTATATAAAAAATACTCATCAAAATACTTAATTTTTTATAGTTACTATTTCCGTAGATGATGGATACTAAATGCTTCGGTATTGCTTTTGTTTTGCATATACAAGACATATGCTTGTTGAGCATTTGAAAAGTGAACCCTGTTATTATTAATCTTTATTTCAAATTTTTCATTTTAATTGATTTGCATTGTAGAACATTTGTATATATTGGATATGCTTCTTTATATATACTCATGAAATTCTGCTAATTTTCAGATCAAATTTTCTTGGCACAAAGTTCATAATTTATGACTCCCAACCGCTACATAATTCCGTAAACCCACCGGCTCGGCCAGGCTCAAGTCGTCGTTTTTCTAGAAAAGTTTCACCAAAAGTTCCCTTGGGAAACTTCAACATAGCCCAAATTGCATATGAGCTAAACGTATTGGGCACACGGGGTCCACGCAGGATGAACTGTGTGATGCACTCGATCCCCATGTCCGCCCTAGAACCTGGCGGCACCACCATCCCTGACCACCCTAACCTCCTCCAACATTCCCTTGAAGACTCGTTTAGAAGCATCTCGTTCTCCAAAGCAATTGACAAGTCCAGTGAGTTTGGTAGCTCTCGTTTTGCTGACACTGCAGACCAGGGCATAGACACAAATGATCTACAAAATGGAGATCGACGGAAAAACATGCCTCTGATTTTAAAAAACAAACAGCCACGCTGGCATGAACAGTTGCAATGTTGGTGCCTTAATTTCAAAGGAAGGGTAACAGTTGCATCTGTGAAGAATTTCCAGCTGATTGCTGCCATCCCCCCTCAGGCGGCGGCTGCAGATCCCCCACCACCGCCACAAACCACACAAGCTCAGCCACAATCATCTAATGATAAGGTGATTTTGCAATTTGGTAAGGTTGGAAAAAACATATTTACAATGGATTATCGGTACCCCTTGTCTGCATTTCAGGCTTTTGCCATTTGCTTGAGCAGCTTCGACACAAAATTGGCTTGTGAATAATAAAAAGGTTCGACCTTTGTTGTTTTTAATATATTTCAGAAAAGGGATGCTGAAATGATATTGTTCTTGTGTTAGCAGTCGTTTTTCGGTGTATTTGTAATTCTATTCTAGTGTTGTAATTTTATGCAACATTTTTTAGAAAGTGATCTTGACGCGTCAGTATCGTTTTGACAACTAGTCTTTTTGGCGATCCTGGTGCGCCAAGATTCTCATGGTATGTTCGATTGTACCATGTGTGTTTCAGTTTTTATCAAGTCCAGTTTATAAATTCCTTATAATATCTGATGTTTAAAGAAAGCATGCTATGTTGATACACATTTGCATCAAGACTCCATTTAGCAAGTAATCTTCTACCAAAGATGAAAATTAAACGAGTTGGGTAATGGGTCGAAATGGGTTTTGTATTTTGGGTTAAAATTGCACTTAGATATACATGAGATTCTGAGGTATAATATTTCACCGTTTTTCATCTCCTTTTCAATTTCTAAGTAATATATCACAATTCATTTAACCTTAATTTTTAAATCTAATAAAAAGCAAGAATGTTATGCATAATGGATAATAAATTTCCACACTCCGAAAGAAAAAGGATGTCCATACACTAAAGAAAATAGTGCATGAGCAATCCAAACTTTTGTTTATATGTTTAGTGCTTGTGAATTAGATTCAAGGATAGTTGAAATATTCACTTAAATTTGAGTTTTCATGTGGAAATGAATTCCATACATAAAAAAAACTAGAAATGACACAGTGGAAAGAAATCATGTTGGTAAATTCAACAAGGTCGATGGGTTTAGAGGTAAAGTTTTGTGTATCTTGACCCTTTAAGTTGTGCCACTTAGAGTAGCTAAAGTGATAACATAATTAAAAACATTGTCAGAAATAAATATAGGTTTTGTTTATTGAAAATTTTCTTTTCTTTTGTTTTTATTTATTTATTAAATTATCATTTTATTTTGAACAATAGTATTTTTGTTAGTTCGATTTCTAAGAGTGTTTAGAATTTTTTAGATTATTAATTCTTTTGGTTTAAGTCACAATTTCCGTAATCTCTTATATCATTTAAAGAATAATATAAAATATTCATATAACTTATTATATATATTGTTCATTAAGATCCGTTAAATACAAATGAAATTAATGCTAAATTGGGTTGAGAAGAGTTAGAATTACAAAAATATGAAATTAATAACGTTCTACACAAATAATGTTAGTGAAATATTATGTTTGTAGTGTATGTTCGTTTGTTATGTTCCATGATCGTCCTTTATAGGTTTGCTTATTACTTGCTCCATACCAAAGTCCAAAGCATACATACCACTAGAGTTGCACAAAAAAACCGGGTTCATACCCGACCCGTACCCGGGTCCGGGTACAACCCGATACCGGGTGTACCCGGAAAAAACCGGGGGCTTGTACCCGGTTTGGGGTTTTTAATTTTCAGGAACCGCACCTGACCCGGACCTGGACCCGACCCGTACCCGAACCGGTTGAACCCGGGTTGGACCCGGTTTCGACCGTTTTTTTTAAAAGTAGCCGTTTTTAACGGCTATATAGCCGTTGGGGACCAAATTTGACTGTTTTTTGTTGTTTTTGCCCCTAAAATAAGTATAAATAGGTGTGGGTTGATATGGTAAGGTACCCAAGCTTCAAACACAAAAAAACATACGCAAAAAACGCAAACAATACTCTGGTTTACTCTCAAATCTCAATATGGCTCATTCTCAATCTTCCGTTGGTCAAGGTTCATCGAACTCTCCAACCGTCGTTCGTGTTCTTGCACACAATCGTAACATGGATGTTTGGTGCAATTGGGATATGGTTGAGTTGAGTGACGGATCTGTAAA
>BJCM01046422.1:0-10000 GCA_018326385.1 Flaveria bidentis | reverse complement strand
AACTTTCCCCTTTTTCGAAACCTGATGATCCCTTTCCAGGGCGATACCTTGAGCATAACCTTGTCACCAACCTCTAATTTTATCGGTCTACACCTCTTATCAACATAAGACTTCTGGCGGTCCTTTGCAGCTTTCATGAATGCCTTAATCTTATCTAATTTTTCAGTTGTGACCTCAATCACTTCAAGACTTCCCAATTCCTTCTGCCTGATGTCACCCCAACACACATGCGTTCTGCACTTCCTACCATACAACATCTCATAAGGTGGCATACCAATGCTCGCATGGTAACTATTATTATATGAAAATTCTGCCAACAGTAAGTGCTCATCCCAACTTCCTCCAAAGTCGATTACACATGCTCGTAGCATGTCTTCTAACGTCTGAATTGTTCTTTCTGACTGACCATCTGTCCGGGGGTGGTAAGTTGTACTAATATGCAGTCTAGTCCCTATTGAGTCGTGAAACCTCTTCCAAAACTTGGACGTAAACCGTGTGTCCCTATCCGAGACGATAGAAATTGGTATGCCGTGACGAGCCATGATCTCCTTGATAAATAGCTCTGCCAACCTCTTAGAGGAAAACGTCTCACGAATCGGTAGGAAATTGGCACTCTTTGTTAGCTGGTCAACAATCACCCAGATCGTGTCGCTTCCTCTTGCCGTTCGAGGTAGTTTCATAATAAAGTCCATCATGATGTGTTCCCATTTCCACTCAGGGATATCCAAAGGCTGGATCTTCCCATATGGCTTTTGGTGCTCTGTCTTCACTTGTAGACAAGTCGGGCACTTGCTCACATACTTAGCCATTTCTTGCTTCATTCCCGGCCACCAGTAGTCTTTATTCAAATCTTGATACATTTTCGTGGGACCGGGGTGAAAAGAATATCGAGTTTTATGAGCCTCATCCATGATCTTCTCCCTCAGATTCCCATAGAGAGGGATCCACATCCTCCCAAATCGAGTTCTAACACCCATGGTGTTTTCCCCCAAATTTGAAACTTGTCTTTTCATCCTTTCAGAGTTGACTTTGTCCTCTCTTAATGCCTCATCCTGAAACTCCCTCACTTGTTTCATAACATCAGGCGTCATGATTATCTGGCAAGCCCTCACCCGAATTGGTTCAGGTCGTCCCTTCCGGCTAAGGGCGTCAACAACCACATTGGCTTTGCCTGGATGATAATGAATTTCACAGTCATAATCCTTGATTAGTTCCAACCACCTCCTCTGCCTCATGTTGAGTTCCTTTTGTTCAAAGACATACTTCAGAATTTTATGATCAGTGAAGATGGTGCACTTCACCCTATACAGGTAGTGCCTTTAAATCTTCAATGCAAACACCACCACAGCCAACTCCAAATCATGGGTAGGATAATTGGCCTCGTGGACCTTTAATTGTCTAGAAGCATAGGCTATCACCTTCCCTCGTTGCATCAACATGCAACCCATTCTTGCATACGAGGGAGCCGAGTAGACTACCAGATCCTCGTTCCCTTCAGGTAACATCAAGACAGGGGCTTGAGTTAATCTCATCTTTAGTTTTAGAAGGCGTTCTCTTAATCAGTACTCCATTCATACTTCACGTCTATCCGGGCCAGCTTAGTCAAAGGAGAAGCTATCTTGGAGAAATCTTGGATAAACATCCTATAGTAACCTGCTAGGCCTAAGAAACTACGAATCTCAGATGGCGTCTTTGGAGGTTCCCATTGCATCACCGCTTCAACCTTTGCAGGGTCCACCCTGATCCCCTCAGGATTAACCACATGACCCATAAATTGAACTTCTTGAAGCTAAAATGCGCATTTAGAGAACTTAGTATATAGCTTCTCGCTTCTGTGCGTCTCCAATACTTCTCGAATATGATCGGCATGTTCTTCTTCACTTTTTGAATAAATCAAGATGTCATAGATGAACACTATTATCTATTATCCAACATTTGTCAACATACAATAAGGTCCATAAAGGAAGCTGGCGCGTTGGTTAATCCAAAGGACATGACGAGAAATTGGTAGTGTCCATAATGCGTACGAAACACTGTCTTAGGAATGTCTTGTTCTTTCACTTGCAGTTGGTGGTAACCAGACTGTAGGTCTATCCTTGAAAACCAGCTGGCACCCTGAAGTTGATCGAATAGGTCGTCGATCCTTGGTAATGGATACCGGTTCTTTATGGTCAGCTTATTGAGCTCGCGATAGTCAATGCACATCCACATGCTATCGTCTTTCTTCTTGACGAATAAAACCGGAGCACCCCATGGAGAGATACTCGGTCGGATGAAGCCCTTATCTAATAAATCTTGCAACTGGTCCCTCATTTCTGCCATCTCCAAAGGAGCTAATCGATACGGTGCTTTAGCGACGGGCTATGCTCCTGGTAGCAAATCCATCTGGAATTCTATTTCGCAGTCAGGCGACACACACTAGTCAGGTCTTCAGGAAAGATGTTAGGAAACTCGTGCACTACTGGCACATCTGATAATTGTGGCTATGGCACATCCACATCTTTTACATAGGTCAAGTAAGCACTACACCCACGTCTCAAGTACTTTTAGCTGTGATCATCGACACGACTTGCGGTACATAGCACACCTTATCCCCACGAACTATAATAGATCTACCATCGGGTGCTATTAGAAGAATTACCTTCTTGCTACATACTATATTGGCTTCATAGCTAGCTAACCAATCCATGCCTAACACCACATCGAAACCTTCTAAGGCCATAACATGCAACCTAGCAGGGAACTTACATATTCTAACTCAATCAGGCAATCCTCAACCACCTCAGTTATCTTAGTGGACTTACCAATGGTTGTTTCTACATAGAAAGGCTCATCTAATGTTCTACTCTTATCATGCAACAAACGGCAAAAGGTTGCAGACACAAAACTCCTACTAGCACCAGAATCAAACAACACTAAAGCACATTCATGGTCTACTAGAAACATACCTGAAACTACTTCTGGATCTGCCCTGGCCTCCTCACGAGTTATGTTGAATGCCCTCGCCTTAGCCTCCAAACTGTCACCCTTTCCCTTATCTCCAACTTTAACCGTTCCTAATCATCCTGATTTCCCTTTTTTGCAGTCCCTCCCCACATGCGCCATCTCGCCACACTGGTAACACTTCACCGCCTTGCAATCCCTAGCATAGTGGCCCTCGCCTCCACATTTAAAACATTTTCCAATCCAAACTCTACACTCTCCTGAATGACATTTTCCATATTTTCTACAAGCACCTCCCTCACCATTATTTCCCCATCCCCCTGACTGATCCTCAACCCTCATCCTTTTCTCTCCACTCCTGAAGTTATTACCTCCGAACCTCTTCCCGTTTCCATTCTTGTTCCCATTCCATTTCTCCACCTTCTTTTGCACATGCATTAGGTCCCTCTCATCATATAACCTCCCAGCTAAATCCACCACAGACCTAAACGTGCCTGGTCTGGCTGTAATCATGTGCCTCCTAATATACACAGGCAAACCCTGTATATATCTTTTGATCTTCTTGGATGTAGGAGTCACCATGTCTGGCACAAGTTTTGCAAGCTCATTAAAATTGGAGGTATACTCTTGATGAGTCATGTTCCCAGCCTCCAAATACAAGAAATCTTTCTCAATATTATCTAATTCTCGATGGGAACAATACTCCTCCAGCACTAACTCCTTCAACTCAAACCACCTCATTTTGGCTATCGATCACTTTCCTTCAGCCTGGAAAATATTGTCCCACCAGCACAACGCTGAGTCGACGAATGAATGAGTGGAAAACTTAACTTTTTGATCTTCCCTGCACTCACTAATGTCCAGTACCGCTTCTATCTCTCTGACCCAATGATGAGCGGTAGTAGCATTGCCGTTACCGTCGAAGGTTGGGGGCTTGCACCTTTGAAATGCCCCATAGTTGCACCCCTTAGTAGTCTCTTTTTTAGACTCTTCATCACTATCATCATGAAGTACCACCTTAGGGTTTGATGGCTCCTTTTCAGATTCTTCAGTCCTCCCGGTGGACTTCCCCGAATTCTTCTCATTTTCCTTCCCCTCCTTCTTAGCTTTCTCTCCATCCCTAACTGCTTTATTCACCACAGTCACCACTGAGGGTAACATATTCTGCATAACATTGTAGACCTCATCAGCGATAGCCTCCTTCACAGTAGATTTGAGGGTGGATGATCCCTCCCGCTACGGGTGACTATGGAGGTTTGACTCCTCGTGAATAGTCTCGGGAGCATTAGCTTTGCTTCGGGTGACACGTGGCTCGGTAGTACGCCCACCACAAACACCAAAATAGTTATTCAAGATAATTGCTCGGATCATTATAAGTATGGTAAGTCCTTAATTACAGTGGCCATGTGTGATTAACTACTTACCTTACTCTCTTGTCCCAAGCAATCACTATCCTAACACATGTCAGTATTTAATCTAGAAGCACATAGAATATATAGCACACACACATAATCCGAATTTTACATGGAACTTTTACCTAATGGCACATAGCTACTTGGATTGGCATCCTTCATTCAGTCCCATTTTCAGTTTAAGTTTAGGTTTTGAAAACAATTTACCCAATTCTCTTAAACTTTGGCTCTGATACCAACTTGTAAGGCCTCGTTCCCGGGAAGCCTCATAGTTGGTTAATCATAGCATAAAATCAGTTTAATAACAAAAACATTGCAATGGAAATAATTAGACATTCATTTAAAACTTAGAAACCATATTGTATTCATACATTTGACTTTTAATTGTAAACAAAACACAGTACTTGTTCTTAAATTACAATAAAGGATTTTATAAACATGAATGCCATCCATAGCTCTCCAAGTAGCTCTGTGGCGCCATCCTCAACATCAACATTTTCCTGCCAACTATTATGCATAAAAGTCAGCTTTGCTGAGTGAGTTATAGTTTTAGGTAAATAAGAAAATATAACTTTATCCTTCATATAATGACCACTCATACATAATATTTAACATTTCATCTTAATAAGTATGTTCACTATCTTTCATTCTTTTATATCTTTTATTTCATCATAAACGAGATTGTACAAAGCAAGAGCTCCAGGTTGATCGACAACGAATGTCGATCCCTGTCAGTACACATCATCATGGTAGCTAACCTCTGATAGTTGATCAATAATCATACATCAGACTCATATAAGTAAAGTCTATCATAGTGCTTGCAAGACTTTTCATCATCAAACGGGCCTGAGGGTAACATTCATTAAGTTTCACTTTTCATTAATGTCATCTTCCACTTTAATATATATAATACTTAACGTATTATGTACACAACATGCCAAGTACTAGTGATCATAAAACATAACCGATCCTCCGCGGGACAGTGGGGGTTCGGGGGCGACAGCCCCTAGTGGGGTCCAAGGGGCAACGTCCCTGGCTGGGGCTGGGGCAGGGGCCAAGTACTAGTCATATATAATAAGTTAAGTATTATAAAACACATTTCCTTATAGAAAAATCGATCTTCCCCTTTAAAACCTCATAAAACTTGATCATTTAAAAACATATATTTAGTATGCATAATAACCCCAAAACATGGAAAAACTTACAAATAAGGGGATCTAGAACTCACCTGAATACTGAGACCAACTTCTAAACTAACCCTACAAGGCTAGGATCACACTACACAGCCTGTAGATAAGTTGACACTTAAAGTGGTTAATTTCTGCCTAAATTCGCTGCTAATTTCGCTGCCAGAAAAGCAGTTTTGCTGCAATTTTCGCTGATAGTTCCGTTGCTAGTTTGGCTGATAGTTTCGCTGCCAGTTTCGCTGCCAGTTTCGCTGCCAGTTTCGCTGCCAGTTTCGCTGCCAGTTTCGCTACCAGTTTCGCTGCCAGTTTCGCATGACAGTTTCGCCCCAACTTTTGTTGAATAACCTTCTCTGCGAAACTACCTGCGAAACTATAGTTTCGCAGAAAGTTCTCTTAGTTTCGCTGCTTGAATATGCAAATTCGTTGGATGCATATACAGTTTCGCAGATCGTATAAAAATTATGAACCAACCCGTTTTTAACCAAAAATCACAAATTTTTACATCCAAACTCTTAGTTTATCATCCATGAGGCTATATCTAAGCTTTTTACATGTTTTCATACGTAAAAATGTGACCTTTATGCGATTCTTTGAAACTTTTTAAAACCTAAAACCCTGGAATCCGGGTTTGATCTACAGAAGGGTTTAGAGGTTGATTCTTACCTAGATTTGTTGCTCCTTTCTTATGGTTTGATGCTCAATCATTCAGATCTTCAATCCCTTAACCTTTGAAGCTTCATATCTTGGGTTTTCTTCACTTTCTCTCTCTACTTTCTCTCTCTACGAATTTTGGTGGCTAGGGTTTAAGTGTGGAAGATGGTGGTTGATTAGGTGGGTTTGAATGCTGATTATGGGCCTTAAATCACTTAGGCTCTTGCCCATAAGCCTAATTAGCCCATAACCCATTTCCTTCCTTTATTAAATACTCACAAATTAAGCCCATTATCCTCGATGACTTGTTTTGACTTTTTAGGGTGTTACATGTGCATTACAAGTATAAAATGTTTACAAGTGTAAGTTGATAAGTTTAACATGTTTCACCCCAAAAAGGTGTGAAATACTATAAAAAGTGGCATGAAAACTCACATGACGTATATGTGTATAAGATGATAATAAAAATAATAGATGATGTTCCAATGAATTCCTTTACAAGGTACCTAAACGTATATATTTACAAGATTTAAGTTTAATAATTAGATTAGCGATTTAATGAGAAATAGGGTTTCAAGTGGAATTTAGGGCTTTGTCAAATAATTAATTTTAACAAATGGAATCACTTATATTTTTTGGGAGTAAATTAAAAAGAAGTATACTATTTGAGTATTTTTAATATAAAGAAATGAAATGGAAGACATTTGTAATAATTTGTAAAATTTAAATATAAAGTTTATATAAACTTTTATAATTATTTGAAATAATCTTGATTTAAACAATATTTTAAAGGCAACATTTGAACCAATAATAACTTAGTGGTTTAAACTTTTATTTAAAGTTTAATTTTTATAAAAATAAACTAATTATAACATTTGTTAAAAATATTTAATAAAAATATTAAAGTATTGTAAGTAATTAAATTTACAAAAAATAATTAGATGGCTTTAAAAATACATAAAGTTTATAAAACTGATTATATAATTTTTAGAATTTTTTCTATGTTTTTAATGGCTGAAAAACCCTAAAAATATTTAGGGTTGCCGGGTTCGAACCCGAGACCTTGGGTAGGGAATTGCACGTGTGTAACCGGTGAACCAGGGCCGTGGCAATGGTATATCACGGTTTTTAAATCTTAAAACATAAACCAAGTGAAATCCCCAAAATCACATAAACCCTAGAACATCATTATCAAATTGAAGTTTAATTCGATATCGATAACTGAAATAAACATTGGGCTTGATTCCCCATGTAATTTTGAGTATGCACATAAGTTTAATTACCCTAATTGAAGATGGATTGAGGATGAACATGACGAAGAACAAGCCGCGACCAACTTGTGTCCAATTGATGTGCAGATGTTTGTGATAATCAAATTAAACTCGAGGATAGCTTCGGATATTGTTCTAGATTCAAAGCCCTTTATCAATTTTAGTTTAGATTGGTAGAGAAGTTGATTTTGATAAGGTTGCAGGTCGTGGTTTAGAGAGAAACGAATAGGATGTTGGTGTGGGTTTCAGGTGAAATTAGAAGTTGTATTTGATTAAGGATAGATAGATGATTGTTTAGGTTGAATTAATTTGATTATTATTAGTCTTTAAGGCTCGAATAGCTATATGATTAAAGGTCTTCGGTTATGTAATCATTTAGGTTTGTAACCGGTGTTTTAACACAATTAAAGTGTGTAATCAAGTTCGAAATGTGTTCTAGAACGATTTGGAAAGGTTTGGAATTAATGAATCGATTGGTTTCAGGTGTTTTGGGGTTGTTGGAGCTCGACCGGAGTATGACCGGCTCCTTGGCCGGAAATACGGGTTGAACAGAAAGGGGAAGGGGGTTTGGGTTTTAATTATTTACACAAATGGCCCCTGTAATTTGAATTGTTATTATTTTATACTTCAAATTTTCATTTAAAGTTTCAAAATTAACAAAACACCCCTTGTACTTATATAACTTTAGGTTTTAATCATTTTTCTTTATTATAAGTTTAATAACTTTTTAAAATTATTATTATTATTATTGTTATTATTACTATTATTATTACACTTACTATTAGTTTTATTTTGTTATTATTAGTATTACGATTGTTATTATGTTTATTATAATAACTTAATTATTAACCTTTAAACTAAAGAATTAAAGTAAAATTAAAGGAAACAATCATGAATCTCATAGTTACATTAATGACAACAATGGTCCTTAAAAGAATATAACAAGGTTAACTTTTATTTAAAGAAAATACGAGGTGTTACAGGTAGTTCCAGTTTATAAGCCATTTTCCCGATCCTTTTCAGGATCTTGAAAGGTCCTACAAATCATGGAGCTAATTTACCTTTTTTTCCAAAACAAACGATTCCCTTACATGGTGAGAATTTAAGAACCATATCCCTAACTTGAAATTCCAACAGCTTGTGTCGTTTATCAGCATAACTCTTTTGTCGAATTCTAGCCACTTCAAGGTTTTTACGAATCGTTAAGAATTTATTGGTTGTTTCTTGTATGAGTTCAGGACCAATGATGAAATTTTCACTAATGTCCGTCTAGCAAATTGGGGAGCGACATTTACGACCATAAAGTGCTTTGAAAGGTGCCATATTGATACTCGAGTGGTAACTATTATTATAAGAGAATTCCGTGAGTGGTAAATGCGTATCCCAGTCACCACCAAAGTCAAAGACACAAAGACGTAGCAAATTCTCTAGGGTTTGAATGGTTTGCTCGGTTTGACCGTCCGTTTGATGATGGTAAGCCGTGCTTATATCCAGTTGAGTACCCAAGAGTTCTTGCATAGACAACCAAAAATGTGAAGTGAAACGAGCGTCTCGATCGGATATGATATACAAAGGTACGTCATGACAAGTCACAATCTCATCAATGTATATACGAGCCAACCTTGATGTTTTGTAAGTGTCGCGCATGGGTATGAAATGTGCTGATTTGGTCAAACTGACTGGGGTTGAGTAAGATTGATATTCTTATTGATAATCGAATATGATAATCAAGTCAATGATTGAGTGGCGGAAACAAACAATCAAAGAACATTCAATGTAAGAAAAATACTCATAAATGCTTTTTGTATTGATATATGAAAGTTGATAAATTACAGAGAATAATTACAACAAAAATTCTGTATCTATCAGCCGTCGCCTCAGTACGAGGTTAACTATTCTATTTATAGGAAGACAAGATGCCTTTACAAAATAACTAAACTACCCCTGACCTATTACATCAAAAACTAGTCTAAGTCTTGATCCGCATCTCTGCTTGTTCATCCGCATTGACAAATGCGGATGAGATAATCTTGATCAGCATTTCCACTTGATCATCCGCATTAGTAAGTTGGTCATCCGCATTGGTTAATGCGGATGAACAAATACTTGTCATTTGGGCAGTCATCCGCATTTGTCAATGCGGATGAGCAACGTCTTGTCCGCATCTTCTTTTATTCTTCCGCATTAGTCAATACGAAAGAGTAACTTGTTCTTCAGCATTAGTATTATGTCTTCCGCATTAGTCAATGCGGAAGAGTAAACACTTGTACACATCAAAGTTATGTCTTCCACATTAACTAATGCGGAAGATAACACTTGTTATTTTCCTTGTAGATCTTCATCCGCATTTCTTCTTGGACTTGTGGGACTTCAGCTGAGCAATCATCAATTCACCAATTAAGTTGGCATGTATGATCCTTTCAGGGTGCAACAATACTCCCCCTAAGGATTATACAGCCTAGTTTTTCTTAATGTTTGGGAGGTGATTGATGTTGTGATGATTCAGCTGGTTCTTCTGGAGGTAGTATGAATGCAA
>BJCM01046289.1:0-15911 GCA_018326385.1 Flaveria bidentis | reverse complement strand
TATATATGTATATATATATGTATATATATATGTATATATATATACATATATATATACATACATATATATATACATACATATATATATATAACCTTATCTATTACTCTTTTGCAATTTCATAAACAAAAGAACAACTTAAGGAAAATGGTCATTTTCCAATAATGGATGAATTTAAAATGGTTGAAGGACGTAAAGGACGCAAAGAAAGCTGGCCATGGATTACATTTATCAGACCATGGAGAGGGCTAAAGAGACTATCAAGAAGAGTTTTAACAACAATGATGAGTTCTATGCTTGTGCCTTTAAGATTATTGATAAAAGATGGGAATGCCAACTTCGTCGACCATTGCATGCCTCTGGGCATTTTCTAAACCCATTCGTCTTTTACAATGCCCCACAACGTATATTAGAGGATGCGGAACTTATGTTGGGTTTATATGCTTGTACTACTAAGTTGTCTCCAAATGACGAAGTCCCTGATTTGTCAACTTACTATATATCAAAACGTCGATGGGGTTTTCGGTTATTCAGGATAATTAGGCTAAGGAAGAAAAAATCTCCCAGTAATTTATTTATTTTTACTTCTTTATCCATTTCTACCTTGTTATAGTTGTTATATTTAATTAATATTTTAGGAGTATATATTCACTATTTGATATTTTTTAGCGGAGTGGTGGCAATCATATGGAGCTTAGACTCATGAATTGCAAGATTTTGTTGTACGAGTTTTTAGCCTCATTTGTAGCCTAGTGGTTGTGGAAGAAATTGGGGAGTTTTTCAACACATTCACACAAAAAGGATAAACAAATTGGCATAAAATAGATTGAATAACATGGTGTATGTGAAATTAATCATGCTTTGGAACGGCGGTATAAAATTGAGGGAACCACCGATGATCCAATCATGTTAAATGAGATTGATGACTGCAATGAATGGTTGACGGGAAGAATGGACAATGAAAGTGATGATGATGATGATTTGGTGTTTGTTGGTGAGTATTTGACATATGGTGAAGTAGGTAGAGCTAGAGAGGGGTACATGAGCCTTTTTATGCGACAAGAGCGTCAAGAGTTAGAGGAAACGATGAAGGGGCCGGTACATCAAGGAAGGAAAGGGAGAAACAATTATATGATGAAGATGAAATTGAAGAAGATATCGGATTAAGCGCTATTGATCTTGAGGGAGATGAGGCGTGGCTTGTTAATGAATGATTGATTTGAGACACTTTTTTATGTTTTTAAGATGTTTAATTATGTTCTAAATTTTAAATTCTAAGTATGTTTTGTGTTTATGTTTTGTGTTTATGTTTTGTGTTTATGATTATGAAGTGAAATGTGTCATGCATAATAATTTATTATTATTATTTTTAGTTTTATAGCCTTGCATACGTGAAGCCCTCGCCTCGCGCTTGAGACGTGACGCTTAGAATTTTGGTACCTAAACGCTTTGGAGCTCCTTGCACTTTTTAAACCAAGCTTATGACTATTGTTTTGCATGTTTTATATCATAAATTAAACTTCTTAAGTGTTCTATTTTATAATGTTAAACTGTGTTCTATTATATAGTTTAAAACAAAATCAAAATATTTACATAATAATTTATAACTAACATTGTACTCTTTATATTCGTTTGTATACTTTGTTGTATAATAGTCATTTTAAAATATTAATATGTGAAAATAATATAAAAATTAAAAAAATTCAAGACGTAAGCATCAACATGAATTCCAGGTCTTACTCAGTTTCACATGTCTAACATGGTTTCAAATCCTAGTCGCATTCAAGATCGTGTAAAATCTTAGGGTTCATGTCAGACATAACCCGCCAACTCAAACCCGAAGCAAATGAAAACTTTTGGGGCCTAGCTATAAACATAACTAAAGAGCCCTAAATCCTAAGCTTTTTATTTCTATAGTCAGGCAGGCCGAGCCAGTGATAAATGGATAATTTCATCATGGCCTATAGCATGTTATTACTTGTGGTTTTAATAAAAACAACCCATGTTATAGCAAGCTAATTATATTCGTAATTGTTACAAATACGATTAAATCAAATGTGACAACCAAATGTAAGCTCATTCATGCTCTTCAACCGTATCTGAATCTAACTCTCCTTTTAAAGCTAGCAAAAATACAGAGGATCAAAAGCTGAAAATTGTATTTGGCAAATCTGTAACAGATAATAACATTATTTCTAAGTGGCTCTTGATGAAGAATGAACAGACGAATCTTTCTCCGCTAAATAGTGCTCAAGCATGTCATCCTCGTCATCTGCAACCACAGAAACAGTATTTTGTCGGATTATAAGATAAAATAAGCGTGTACATTGCAATTGACTTATTTTACTAACAGGTTGATTTGTGTTATGTTTGGTCTACAATGAGTCTGTTACGTATGAAAAGAGAGGGTCAAACAGATAGTAGACCTACTAAACCACTTAAATAAAAAAAATAGATTATTGTTGTAATGATGCTAATCAATATTTGATACCAGGTTATTTTTTATTAAAAATGGACTGATTGTTTTTAACCAAGTCACCAACCCCACCCAATCCAACCCTGACTGTTTCTACCCGTTTTGACCCATAAAGTGTGGGACAGAAGACAAAAGGACAATAAGAACCTTCAAAGTCGTCATCTTCATCAAACTCAAAGTCTTCATCTTCTTCATCAGATTCATCATCAGCTGCCACTGCGCCTTTCTGCTAATGATATCATGTTTTAGAAATGGGATGTTGAAGAATTAAGTTGCTCAAAATGAAGCAGTTATCCACTTATCCATGAAATAAACCAATTACCAAGCAAAACATAAAGGCAAATAAGTATGTATCCATGCCCTGCTGTATTTTTGAATGATTAAAGTCCCTAGCATTTAAAAACTTAAAGAAATGTTCATTTTATGAAGTTTAAAATTTCAATCGTATTTATAAATAAATAAATAAACTTTTGTTAAATTTAAAATTTAAGAATTTCAGCATAAAAAAGACTTTCTAGTTAGAGCAGAAATCAAAAAATCCACAAGACTTCCACTAAATTCGCATACAAGTCCCTCAATAATACATTTACATGATTAAAACCAACTTCTTATAAAAAGACGATCAAACAAGTCCTCACTCTAATTTCTAACTAATATGCAATGCTTTTTGCACAATTAAAGGTCCTTCATAACATAATTGAAGTCCTGAACTTTATATAAAGAAGATTTTAGTTGAGTTTGTATGAGCTTAAGGACTTAACCATGCAAAAAAAAAATCAAGAGACTTATGTACGAATTCAGCGAAAATCTACAGGTTTCTTTTGACAGTTTCCCCATTTTTGTTAAAAATAAATACCAGAGGCTTCATCATAAAGTAGTTATAGCAAAGGGATTTAACCTTGCAAAAATAAAGTCTATGGACTTGTATACAGATTCAGCAAAAATCAGTAGGTTTTTCCGACTAAAATCATAAAAAACGACAAAAAATTAGAATTGGGAGGAAAATATTTACCGCAGAAGAAGCTCTGCCACTTTCAAACCATTGTCTGCCAGTGAGTCTCTTTTCTTTGGGTGCTGCAAGTGCTGATTCTGGCATCAATCTGAAAGCAAGCATTCAAGACAAGATATAAATGGGTGTTTGGATTTGATGTAAGAATTAATTATTTGATTAGCTGTTTGTGTAAAGTGATTTTAGTAACAATTATATTATTATTTAATATTTAAAGATCAGATAATCAGATTTCAATTATTGGTTTCATACCAGCTGCAACGAAATGGATTATTTACAGACAATTCTCGAAAAGAAAAAAAAACCTATAGTGTCCCTAGACTTTATTTCTGCATAATTAAGACCCTTAACTTTTTAAACTTAACGATAGAGTCCCCGCACTAAATATTGTCATGGAAGTCCATTTTTGCATGACTAAGTCCCTAGACCTCAAAGTTAAACGAAATGTCTTTTCTTGCATTATTAAGTCCCTAAAAGTTCCTAGAAGGGCTTATTCATAGATTATTTAAAAGTCCAGGGATTTAATCACAGAAATATGGTCCAGGAAAATCAGCCAGTAAGATGTGCAACTCATGAAGATTCTAATCATTTTAAAAAGACAATTGTACATGTATTGCATTTCTCAATATAAACTATTGGGGACAAATGAAAATAAAAATGTAGACCGACAATTCTGGAATAGAGGGAGCAATAATATCTTTATACTTGTGAAACTTACTTGGCTCTTTCAAGTGCCAATTCTGCTTCATATCTATCTCTCCATGCCAAAAATGTATCAACGGTGACAGGTTCTCCATGTGGCACAATTACCTGGATATAGTTTATGTTAAGAAAAAAGTCATGTGGCATCAAAGAGTGCCTGTGGGAGGGTGATTGTGGGAGATGAGATTGCACACCATGCATGATAAAGATTACAAAATACTCATGTTTAGAATAAAAAACAAATTGCCTTGAAAAAGGTAACAAACTTTCATCTAATTTCTGTTTTGGTAACACGCTATGTCTGCAGTAGCAAAAACATTTCATAAAGGTAATCTTCTAAGTTGACTGGATCTAGGAGTTATGCAAACTCAACATGGTCAAAGTTACCACATGTCAGCTGTCATATCATTTTTTTCTGATAGCCGTGTCAGATTAACTAACATCAAAGTTTTGAAGAGGTTTTTAATTACTTCTAAGTTGGTTACCCTTTATTGTGCAAACAATTGTGATTCCCAAAATAGAAATCCGAATATGGTTGGTACCACTTTCTGCAATTTCCCCTATAAAAATGCATCAACTTCATTTAAAAAAATATGAGAAATGCCTTCTGCACAAAATTTCATGCCCAGAAGACTTCTTTTCCCATTAGTATCCGTTATAATATTGACATCATTGATTTCTCAGTTTAATTTCAATTTTTCATATATTGTCATCATTAAGGGTATTAGTATTTTGGACATACGCTTAATAGGTCATTCTTTTTTAAATAAAGGAATAAAGCATATGAAGGCCACCCAAATATGCAACATTATTATGAAGGCCACCCATATAATGAAAGTACTTTATAGGCCACCGATGAAGTGGTTTCAACATAAAGTTGACCTTGGTGAAAAAAGTTGAATGACGGCCTTCACATAACTTATCTATGTTGCTAGTTAAACAGACTTAAATACTTAATATGCGATATAGACATCTATCTTGTGGAAAAGAAAATTTTGCCTCATTAACTACCTTAACTTGTAGTAACTTAACGATAAAATCCCTGGATTTTCTCAAACAACATTTTTTTTTTAAATATTGAAATATTCAACTTTTTAAAAATTAATGAGAATGTCCTTTTTATATGATTAAGTTCTTAGGCTTTATAAGAAAATTTTAATTTTGTTAAATCTTGAAGAAGTCCAGGAATTTGATCATTAAAAAAAAGTTCAAGAACTATTTGTAAATCCAGTCGAAGTCCTAAGGATTTTTTTAACAAATGTGCATAGATTTTAGTACGGTTCATAAGAAGTAAGAAGAAAATAAAACCATACTTCATCCTTTTCTGCTACATCCTCTTCATTGTCATCGTCATCAGCATCTTGAGCAAATCTTTCAGAAAGCCAATCCTTAGCTGAGCTAACAAGAGTGTAGATCATAGCCATTCCAAGATTCTCTGATGCCTGAAAATTTCTCAAATAGTTATATGAGGTGCATAGCTACGAGTCTAAAATTGACAAAAGCCAACTTTCAGAAACTTAAATATATGATAAAGTATAATGAGTAAAACAAGACAGAAGTGAAACTAAGTTTATACTTTATTAAAAAAAGGGTTCTATAATTTAGACTCTACAATAGGGTGCATGAATAATGTGTAGCATGATGTTTTTATAAAATATCAACTTGCTTTTTCACTTTTGTCTTGTTTTAGTGGTTATACTTCTCTGGGATAACGTATGAGGTGCCCCAGCTATTCAAGTTCTCGTTAGAGCCACCCAACTATAAAATCTACCACATAGGTCACCCCAAGTATGTATACTCAGCTTCATGTTATACCATCTCTAACAAATATGTTGAGTGACAAAGATTTTCTTCAATTTTTTTACCATTCTAGCCCATTTTTGCCACATGCATGGGCAGCCTATAAAGTAGTTTCAATAGTCAGGTGGCCTTGACGGAAAAGGTTGAATAGTTGAGTCACATGTGGCCTCCTTAGAAATTATGCTTACTTTTTTGTATATTTGCCATTCAAGTCATTCAAAGATGCCTTTTGTCCAGTGTTGTTATAGGGTATTAAGCAAGTCCACATAATGACCCAAACATGGCAAAAATCCATCTTTATACCCAAACATAACAAAAATCCATCTTTAATGACTCAAATGCACCCAAAAAAGTGAAAACTGTGCAATGACTACAACAGGGCATAAGTTACGATGATAACTTGTATAACAAAAATTCAAAATGAGCAGATAATTTTTAAACTTAGAATGGGTAGATAACAAACATAAGTACATAACTGTACTAAGTCAAAGAACTATCATTTTATCTGCAGGTACTTTTATAAATCAAAAATACTGGTACAATATTAGTTTAGCTATACTTGGTAATAAAGTTCTGAACCATATCGATATATGCATTTGCGTTTAGAACCATGCAATAATCAGATTTTAATTGTTTGGATGAACAAATTCTGCTTATAAATTATAATTATAGTTATCTGATTGGTTTCAGTTAATCAATTTCATATGAGATGCAACAAAAGGTAAATTTATATTTGTCTATTTACCCCTTCCTTTAAAACTTCTTGGATTATTTTTCCTTTACCTAGTTTCACAGACTTGTACACACATTTCACAAAACCTAGTTTTTTTCCAAAATGTTTATCTTCGTCATTTTACCTATTAATTTTATAATAACCAGAACTTGCCTAACACTCAAATATCTGAGTTTTACAACTTCTAACATATACATGACCACCAAACACTATCTGCTGCAGCACGCCGTACTGCAGTTGATTATCTATGATTTTCAATATCATAAATCTCTTAAAATGCACATCAAACACTCCCTAAGAAGAGGTTTGCAGTCAAATACAAACAACAGATGATAAGGTGCCAGCAGTCTTTTACCTCTTGTTCAAGCTTTTCTTTCAATACTTTTAGATCCGAAGTGTGAATTCCTCTTATACTGTAACATAACCACAACAAAAGTAGACTTCATAGTTCATCACCAAAAATCAGCACGGAATAAAATAACCATCTAAAACCCATATGTGCCAACTCAGCAACTGAGGTTGCTCAGTGATAGCTACAGGTGGCAAACTCAACCCAATTACTCATAAATGAATTGGTAGGGTTGTATTTAATCTAATGTAGTTTAAAAAAAGATGGAGGTCGACAGTAGCCAAATGTATTTTTTAAATGCATGCATCATCCTAAATCCTTTTGTTCGAAAATTAATATTGTTTTTGTAAACCGTAATAATAACTAATGCAGTAACTTATAATAAAGAATGAACAAAATTATAGAACTGAAAAAGATATAGTCAGTCACCTTTTTACATTCAAAAGAGGTATTTCATCTGGATATTTTTCTGTATGTGAGAAAATTAACCCCAGCTGAACTGCAACAAAAATTAGCAATAGCTAACATATTTAAGTAAATTAAACATCCTCAACCAATAAATCCTGCAAAAATAAGCCTGGTAAAAAAAACCTGGAGTGGTAGAAGATTCATCAGTCTCGTCATCCTGCCAGAAACAAAGTAACAAACTAAGTGCTAGTACAGTAGTACTGGTCATACATATGATTACTGTTGGTAACAAAATAGACATTACATATGACACTAAACAATATGGTAAATAAATATTTTTATTACTGGAGATTGACATTAACAAGATAATCTCCAAAAATCGCTACACAAAATCACTAGGGTCCTGTGGTAAAGCAAACTCGTCTCATGGAAAAATACATCGTAGATTCACAACGTCACTCAGACAGATGAGTTTCAATAAACTCTTTTTCATGATTTCGGTTGCAAAAATCAGATGAGCAGAAAGAAACAAGGTTTGAAATTTTATGATATATCAGAATCCGCTGTAAAAAGCATTTAAGCCACATATAGTGTACTTTTGAAATTTGAAAGGTATCATTAATACACTGCGTCCACTGCTCAGAGCTTACGCTGTTGAAATAACCATGTTTAATACAAAACTGTACAAAAAGCACATTAATCCTCACAGGTTTGGTGGATTGAGTCCCTGCTCTACAAAAGTTACGCACATACGGCCATACGCTAGCTTTTTTGTGCAGATTTCATTTCAGGTAAAGTATTAGTTATTTGTAAATCAATGCTACTTCTAATGTTCATTATGTTCCATCAATCAGCCACTAGCCTTTTAATGTGAGAAAGATGGATTAAAACATAATAATAAGACAAATTAAATAATCGACAGCATGAAATTGACTACCTGGGGAGATAAAGTAATTTGAAAACATCGATTTGAAGTGTTCAATCCACTTTCGCTGGGGTGAATTTCTGGAAGACACATAATCA
Organism: Flaveria bidentis; assembly: GCA_018326385.1. NCBI lineage: Eukaryota > Viridiplantae > Streptophyta > Magnoliopsida > Asterales > Asteraceae > Flaveria > Flaveria bidentis. The sequence continues at coordinate 7,414 of BJCM01046289.1, read as the reverse complement.
TAACTTGTCACAAGTTTGACTTTGGATGTTGACCATAATTCTAATAAGAGCAAAATGTACGTTAACCTTGAAACTCATCCATAAGAATGGCTTCTAGAGCTTCAATTTCCATCTCTTGCTCCTGAAAATGGTCTGTCATGAACATTTCAGTTAAACAGCAGCTTGATATCCTTCCCCTGGTCCTTACCAATTGAAATTCATGCTAACTAAATTCAAATTTACTTACTTATGCAGTAAGAGCATTCACAACAGGTTTTTCATCCCCATCCTTATAATTACACTAAAATCACTACTTTTTCTCTCTCACTTTCACTTAAATAATATATTTTATATTTGTATCATTACCTTTTCACTCTCTTCCACTCACAACCACTTACAAAAACATTAAAAAAAACTATAGGGTTGAGCAATTAATTCCCCAAGTACACAAATGAGCAATATTATTTTCGCTCTCCTCCACTCACAACCACTTACAATCATTCCCTATAATATAGGATGTGATTGTAAGAGGGAACACACTCACAATACTATGAGGAACCTACTATGAATGCTCTAAGGCCGGCTAACATAATAATCCCACAGTCAAAATCACTAAACTCGCATCCTCGTTATCATGGCAATGGCATCATCACATTTAATCTAGTTCACTTACCAACAAGATCTACTTCACTGGTGCACAATTAAGTGTTAGTTACTTAATTATGCCTTAGGTTTGCATAAACATACGTAAGAAATCCAATCTCCAAGAAGCCCTAACGCAATCACTTCGCATCTAACTAAAACTAGCAGATAACAAATTGTACTCATGCTCACATATCCACAAACATCCTGAGATCGTTACCAACAGTTCATCTAACCTAATCATCAATCGATACAGAACTTAAGCTTCCAAATAACAAAACACTCCTCCAAATCAACTCTAGATCACTTCAATTACAGTCGTATTCAAATGATTAACCATTTAACACACACACACACACACGATGAACAACAACAATAACAAACGCTAACATCCTACTTGCTTATGAAGCGATCAATAGCACAAATCAACTGTTTTTTGAAAACGAAACATCAAATCTTCAGAAGAACTCATATAATCATTCACAGTGATTCGTCGTGAATCAAATACCTGTCATTTCTGCGGTTTGTAGTTGTACGTTATGCTATAAGATTTGTAAAGTGTTGTTATCTTCCGATTCCGATGCGGCCACTATCCGTCTATTGCTCCTTGAAAACCTAGGCCACCACAATCAAGAAACGGGATGACGGGGGTTTTATTCAAGTGTTTCGCTTTGTAATGTAGTTACCGTACGACCATGTAGTATGAAATGTAAACGGATAAAAAAATAACTTCTATGTTATTTGTTTTTTTCTGTTTTTTTCTGCAAATTGTCGGTGGTTTGTGGACATCTGTGTAAATAAGAGTTAGATCAAACGTCTATATTTATAAGAAAAAAACTATTTGTTTTGTAACATCTGCATACTACAAAAATAATATGTAACTAAAAATGAAAAATTCATTCACATTATCACCCTCTTCCTCCTTTCCTCCTCTCTTCCTCTCTTCCTCTCCACCATTATCACCACCACCACCACATAACTCCCACCACCCCCCACATCTTCACTCGCGAATATTCACTCGTGAGGTCGTCAGCCATGTGCAGTAGCTCCTCCATCCCTTCCTTCTTCACATCTAGTTGGTGTTGGAGAGGTCCACCATCGCCCCTAAGGGCGATGGCGGGTGGGTGTGTGGCTGCTAGAATATTGTGAGGGGAAGGAGGAGGGTAGAAAATTTTAGAAGTGATTAGGTTATATCTTCTTCAAACAGACTTCATGAAGACCTTAGAAGACCATTTTTAATGCAAAAGTCTTTAATAAAACAAACAATCTGTATATCTCAATTATGTGTAAATGTGCCCACGTCTGGTTGCTTTATAGTTTTATAAGTTTCCTGTTGTAGAATATGAGATTTGTTAGAATAAATTCGTGTCATTCTGTTCTACCGCTTGATGTAATTACTTTACATTGGTTTACAACAATTTTAGGTTTTGTTAGTGCAATTAGTCTTAATTTACATCGGTTTACAACTTTAAAAAGTTAATGGTGTAATTTTGAAGTAGTAGTGTAATTACAGTGGTGTAGGTTTCTCTTTCGGGTTTAATTACGTTATAATAGTGTAATTACAGTGGTGTTCTTTTTGTTACAATGTAGTTTTTAATTTTTTGTTTAATTAATGTGTTGAAGTTTTATTACAATAGTGTAATTATAGTGGTATAATTTTCTATTTTTAGTTTAGTTATGATATAATAATGTAATTACCATTGGTGTTCTTTGTTACAACATAGTGTTTTTATTTATAAATTAATTACATTGTTGAAGTTTTCTTAAAGTGGTGCAGTTACACTATGTAATATCGGTTGGTTGTTAGTTTGTTATAATCATGATATTTTAAGGCTAGTTGTAGTGGTGTAATATTGGGTGTAGAAGTTATTTTATAGTGGTACAACTAAGTATTTTATTGCAGCCATGTAATTTCGTTAAGCCGGGTAAAATACAAATGTGGAAAGGTTATGTGGGAATTAAATAGAAAAATATGATTAATTTAATGGTGTAATCTTTATAAAAAAAATAAAAATGTATAGAAAAACTACAAAAGTTTTAAAAAAAGGGATTTGAATCCATTTTATAAGGTCTTATTTTTGTCGTTTTTATATATGTTTTTTTATGTAATTCACTATAAGAAATTACAATATAATGTAATTAATTGTACATTCAAATGAACATACTGTAATTAATTGTAACCACGTATGTTGCAATGTGTTACATCACTGTAACATTGAAATTACATCTACACCATACATTTATCTACAAGTTACAGTAATGTAATACGTAAAATCCAAAATAAAAATTTTAAAAATTGTCGAGAATATATTGGAATTATAGAGAACTATGAGACAAAACTAATGATTAATTATTATAAAAATATAACAATCTATTAAAAAGTTATAGCAGTTTAAAAATAAAGAGGGTAAACATTTTTTATAAAGAATAAAAAATAGGGTGAAGTTAAATATGGTAGGCGGTGACACTTGTCATCCCATATTAAATCTGTGCATTTGAATTTTTGAGATAGTATGTCAAAATGTCTAATATACCATTCATGATGACACATGACATTATATTGTCATTTTAAAATTAAATCTATGGATCAAAATAAGTTAAAAGGGTTCTCACAATAAGATAGGGTTCTCATTTGAACCTCACCCTAGATGAGATTTACTGTGAACCTTAAGTATTATAAGAAACCCTTAACTCAATCATAATCATTGATTTAATATAAAAAATTTAGATTCCATTTTAAAGGATGAGATAATATTAAAGGTAAGATGAATGTGTTCTTCTTTTTGAAACATGTAAGATTTTTGTACTTTTCTTATTCTCTTTATGCATATTTTTTATCTTTTTCAACCCACCATCACTAAAATAGTTCCCCCTCAAAAACCCACTTAAAAATCAACACCCCTCTCTTTTATTGTCTTATTGAACCCATTCCGGCGACTTTTCAACTCTGATGACTCGTTGTTACAACAAAACCCTCTATCTTCGTAGGCCCTCCACCTTTATCATTTGCATCAGATCTGAGAAGCCATTCTTCAACCCTTAATCAATCGTCTACATCATATCCGAGACACCATCCTTCAATGTACCCCTTTTATACCTCGCCCATGGCAAAGATCTTATATGTGGTGATGCAATTTAGATCTGCTCAAAATCCATTGCCACCATCGTTATAGCTATCTCCATAACCACTAGTGCATTAGTAAGTTTCATCATGGGAGGAATCTCTACCCGATGATTCTTGTATAAAACTATGTGTTTATTTATGGGAGGAAGCTGTAACAGGTGCTAGAAGCCTTGGTTGCTCGTTGATTCCAAAACTTTGAAATCCCATTTTAAAATTTATTTAACGGTGATACCAAATCGTGAATCAACCGATACGCTCATGAGCATCACCGTTGCATCTGAACTTATTACTATCTATAAACATACAGTAATTTCTCTAATGTTTTATCTCAATCGCATCATGAATAATGTTTTATTGTTATTTGTTGTTGTAATAACTTTTATTTTATCAATTAAAGTGTTTATGATTGATGGTAATTTGTGTTCTTCTGTTTGAGTTCAGAATCTAATTCTTCATGTAATTTAGGGTTTTTAAGCTAATTTATCTACAATTTAAATCTTTGTTTTATGTTTTGATGTAATATTTTATTGTTGTAAAATGTTACTTCCATAACTTTGGAATGTAAACTGAAGTGGAATTTGTTCCAAAGTTAGTTACTCCCATTCACAATTGGTAGCAGTTGAAACTTTTGAGTTTGTTGAGTTTTTGAATCATGAGGCTTGGTTCTTCTTTAAGAAGCATCTAATGATACTATCATATAACACTAAAATTTGCTAGATCCAATAATTTTAGAGAATTATAAAAAATTATCATTGTAATTGACTTTTTGGTTAGCTAGGTATTTGAGATGATTAGCCAAGTAAAATAGTTTGAACATTGAATTTGATATATCAAAAATTCTTACATGTAGGTGTATGTTGTTGCATAAGGATAAGTTAGTTCTAGGTTATTAGGTTTTTATATTTTTACTTGTATTTGTGATGTTGTTTCATATATTTATCTATTCTTGACAATTAATCTACTTTAATATTTTTTACAATTTAAAATCCGCATTTTCATGTTATTGTATTAAAAAATGTCATATTATGAGAATATAAAAATACAAGGAAGAACCACACAACATAATTATGAGTGGGTAGAAAGAACTTGGACTTGGGTTGAAGATGATTGCAAAAGTCACTCAATATGTTGTTGCTGAACAGGTAACCTGTTAAGCGACATGTAAAACATGAAACCAAATGTGAAAAAGGTGATTATTATGAAGTGATTTAATGTAACTAACGATAAGTAATTAACAATATGATGTAATTCACTATAAGTATTGGGATTGTAATTTACTTAAGTTATTGCAATATAATGTAATTATATGACTTTATTGTAACAAGCTCTTATCTTTTTATGCTTATAGATTTATGTGTTTGATGTATAATTCAAGGGGTTTATGATGTTTATAGTGGTGTAATTTACAGTAAATGGTGTTTTTTTCTTTTTTCTTTTGGTTTGATTACAATGATTTAGTTTCGATATAGTAGTGTAACAGGTGTTGCAAATGCTAGTTATCGTGTTTGAGATCTTGGTTTGTCACGCGCCTCGCGGTAATACCTCACATGTGAAATTTGGGGGTGTAACATAGAAGTGGTCTTGTTGTGTGTAGTTGTACCGTTTTAAGTTGAATCGGCTGATTACTCGTCGAACTAGATTTCAAACCTTTCTAATTTTTTTCTTTTCAAAATCTTGTTTTAGATTAAATTATTATTTTATGATACATATTTGATTTAATAAAGTGTCAATGTATTAAAAGTATAAATCCACTTTAAACATAATATTTTTATATTTTGTTTTTGAATTATATATAAAGATAATACTGATTTTTTCAACTATGGTGTCATCTGGTTTATGAACTCGATTCGACTTATCCAACCAGTCTAACCAATGAACTTTTTAGGTGATTGTTTCGTCGTTTGGTCCGGTTCTATAAACATTGGCTTCATTTCATTATTTTTTAATCTTTTGCCAATATAAAGTTGCAATTCACTAGACTAATACTTTAATAAGTAAAACCTGTAGGACTAGTATTGCAACTTTGTCATGGACTTTGTTAATTTACCCCCAAATTGTATATATATCCTCAAATCCCCAGTTATCAAGAATTGAAGAAACCAATCCCTTGATCATAAAAGTACAAATCATAACATTCATTTTATCTTCTATGATTTATGATAATCTACAATGGGTCAAGTAGAATTACTTCTAAACCATCCAAACTTAGAAGAAAAAAACTAAAATTCAGTAAGAGCCTTATCTTTCAAGCGTAGAAGATGAAACCACACAGTAACATCTTGAAAGAAGATTAATTGATACTAAAATCATGTGATTAGTTTTCAAACACCAAAACCCACATAGAACAAAAATTGATGTCCTAAAAGTAATCAAAGTTTAGGAAGTAATCGGAGTTTAGTTAGGAACTTACTTGTTGAAGATGACTGATGTTGCAGAAGAACTATATGTTCTTAATGTAAGATATGTATTATAGAAGCCTTACTTAAATTTTAAAAAAATAAGGTATATTTGGTGAAAGGGCTATTTTGGTAATGTTCAATTAGCCGTTTTGAATGTTTAAAATTCTATTAGGTGGGTGGTGGAAAGTCACATTCCCATGAGTAGGGGGAAATTTTTTTAATTTCTTTTCTACCAGATGCCAACTAAACATGAATTTCAAAAGGAATTATTTCAAATTCCAATTTTAATTCTTATGAATTCTGTGAACAAAACAATTTAGGCTGGAATTTAAGTTATTTAGTGAAACTTTTTCCCTGGTTATGCATAGTAGGTGAAAGAAGTGGAAAATCTTGAAAGAACAGGTGAAACAATTTAGGCTAGAATTGAAGTTAATTCTTTTAATGTAAGCTATGCATCCATGCTCTAAACATTTCATAGAAGAGCCTATAACTTTTTGTCTCGTCTTACTAGAAAATAAAGTGGGTCATACCTTCGTGTTACATATAAAAAATTCATCTAATTTGTTTGCATTTGTGCCACATACTTGTTTGCTACTCATACACGGCTTGTGCATTATATGTGAAATCCATGCCACGAGGAATCAGACACATGGTTCCCATAACGAAAGAGATTCTATGAAGTTTTAAATTCTGGTCATTTCATTATTTTTCTTATTATTAAACCAGACAACAAAACAAGTTTGGCTGTAAGCTTCACATTAAATTTTATTGATATTGGATCGAGCTTTCTTAAATAAATTGATTGAAATTTGTTTAAAATCTGTTTTCTTCTTCGTGAAGTTCTTGACGTCTAACAAAGTAATACATCATGCTTCGTTTGTGTTGGATCAAGAAGAAGGCTAATGCAACCAAAACTATGTCACTTAAGTTATTTTGGTGTTGCATGCAAAGGCTTCCGAAGCTTAACATGGAACTTCCGAAGGTTGTAGAGTTCTTCCGAAGACAAAGTGAAAGATCAACTTCCAAAGACAAAGTGAAAGATCAACTTCCAAAGACAAAGTGAAAGATCAACTTCCGAAGACAGAACTCTACTTCCGAGACAAGTGCATACTTCCGAAGTTCATGTCTTAGAAGAATAAACTGAAGACCACTTCCGAAGTATGATGAAAAGAATAAGTCTCCAAGCCTTGGAAGAAGCAGTCTCTTACGAAGTATAAGTGGCTTCGGAAGTACTTACTCTTCCGAAGCCATTTAACCTTCGGAAGACACT
>BJCM01046190.1:0-14262 GCA_018326385.1 Flaveria bidentis | reverse complement strand
AAAGCAGTTAGCAATTCAAGCACTCAATCTCAACAACTTACTTGAATTCTCTGTAAATTGTAACTGAGAATTGCATGCGATTGCTTCCTGTTTTCTCTATTTGCAAGTATTTCTTCGTATTTCTTGTATATCTTCTTCTTGTTATCTCTAGTATATTCTCTAACTAACTCTCTAGTCTAAGCTATTTATACTAGCAACTAAGGAACTAACAATTTACAAAACTAGTCCCTATACTAGTACAAACTATAAAATATATACACAAAGACTAAATGTTAATCTTCCAAGGGTTCCAACACAATATAACCTGAACCTCCTGCTGAGACTTAACAATCTTCATCTTCTGATCCATAGTAGGGTCAAACTCCCTCTTATTCTAAACCTATAAGGGAGGAAGAACCAACTGAGAAAGACAAAGAAGATCAACTAGGTGTTGCAGGCCAGTCTTCTCAGTTAAAAGGAACAAAAAGAATAAAAAGGATGGCTTCAAAACCAAAGCCAAAGAGGAAGGAGAAAGAAGCATCCTTTTCAAAACCTCAGGATGAGTAAGAACATCCTAAGGATGTGCACCCAGAGGATGTATAGCTAGAGGATGTATAGCCAGAGGATGCTCTATCATCTCCTATTCAAACAGCTCCTCTAGCTTGAGGAAGACCCATCATGTCCTGGACATACACCACAAATCCAGAAAGGTGGCTTGTCATTATAGATTCAAGGCATTGAGAATGTCTACACATGGAAAGTCATGTTCAATCTGCCTCTGCATGATCTCTTTACATGAGAAGGCACTTTGAGAGTCTTAGTGATCCTCATCATCTTATAAAGAAAGGGATGGTCATCATCAAAATATGGACTGTTAATATCTAAAGTTTCCAAAGTGTTTTGGTAGCATCAGCCTAGTGGGAGATTGTAAGGATTAAATGTAAATGTTGATGCAACTCAAACACTCAAAGTCTTCTACATGCATGCACAAGTGTACCGAAGAAGAATGCTTCGGAAGTTTCACACCTGCAATAGAAATATTCTAAGTGTGAAATCTTCAAAGCCAAGACCAATATCTTCTGAAGCCAAAGATGAAGTATTCTAAAGCTTCAAAGACAAAGTGTTCAGAAGCTAACAGTAGAAGACAGATTTCTTCCAAAGACTTTTAGGATACATGCTTTATTTGATGTACTTTACATAAAGCTGGACCCCTTTACACTACAACTCTGTAAAGTTACCAACTTACATAAGTTGGTGAAAAGGTACATGCTTTTAGTAACTGAACTTTGAGTTTTTGAGTCTTTAACTTTCTACTTCATATATACTTTATTTTTTTTATAATATATTAGGATGTGAGGTATGGAATTTCATACTCACTAGTCAAAAGACAATCTGCCTTTTGACTCTACTATTGATAATGTTTGTGTCTAGTCAATTGTATCCAGCTGGCCTTCAAAGTATGGCCGGCTGTAGGATGTAGTATATGTATCTCAAGTCCTTGTAACTTTCTAGATATGCTATGTAACATTTGTAATAGAATTTAAGAAAGCAATATATTGCAATCTTGAAAACCAACTCTATGTGTGTTTTGCTATCTTGTTCTATCCCTTATTTACTTGTTTTCTTAGTATCATTACAAGAAGTTAACTAGTTTCACTATTTGATTAGTTAAGTGTTCTTAGAAACTCTCCTCATTGTGTTGTTGTGTTGTAAGTGCATACCGTTTAGCGATCCTCCAATTTTTATGGGGTCAAGAGCAAGCGAAGGCTTTCGATGAGCTGATGAGGAGGTTGACTCAAGCTCCTGTCTTATCACTACCCTGACAGAAGTGAGGACTTGGTGGTCAATTCACATGCTTCCTACTCGGGGTTGGGTTGCATGTTGATGTAGTGAGGAAAGTTATTGCTTACGCATCTTGATAATTGAAAGTTCATGAAGTTAATAACCCTACTCATAATCTAGAACGAGCAGTTATGGTCTTTGCATTAAAGATTTGGAAGCACGACTTGTACGGAACGAAGTGCACAAGCTTCACGGACCAGAATAGTTTGAAGTAGTTCTTAGAGCAGAAAGATTTTAATATGAGGCAGAGGTGATTGTTTAAGTTCATAAAGGATTATGATTTCAAGATCCATTACCATCTGAGCAAAGCCAATGTAGTGGCGGATGTCCTTAGCCGAAAGGAGAGGCTTGAACCAATTCGGGTGAAAGCCTATCAGTTGATGTGTCTAAGTAAAACTTGAAATCTATGGTTAACAATGATACAATATATTGACAATCACCATAAACAGTCTTATTTAAACTAATGCTAAAAGATGGTCAATGATTGATTTCTAAGAAATATAATCCTATACTTGAAAATTTATTAAACGATTAAAGTTAATAGTATATATATATTTTTGATTATTTTATACTTTTCAAAATTAAGAGTGCGGGAATAATGTCTAACACTTAGCTAAATATAATATTTGGCATAACAAATCAAAAGGCTCAACAAAATGTTCAAGTTTAATAAATCAAAAGTTAAAAATTTGACAAAGTAAAAGGTTTGTCATGTGAAAAGTCCATAGCTACGCGAAAATTTCAGTATATAAGAAACTTGACTTCTCATATGAGAAGTCAAGGTACATTAAAAGGAACAGTTGCTAGAATGGTAGACCATTCGCACGATAGGTCTGAAAAAATTACACTCAAAATTTCTAAGTGTTGAAACCTTGTCAAATCGTGTGTTAGTGTTCATTGTGATCGTATAATGATTGCAAAGTATTTTATAATGTAAAACAATGTTTGACTCATCGAATTAAGTGTGTTAGATTAGGACCAAAAGTTAAATGGGACAAATACACGTTAAATTGAACAAATTAAATATAAGAAACCATAGTAGTACTTAAAACAAAACTTAATGAACATATTTGATTGATTAAAACATTAAAAAATTGAGAGATTGAAAAATTGATTTTAAACAGACTTGCCGCATGCAATAAGTTCTTGAAAGATGAACCGACGCAAAATGTTTCAAATTAATTGGAACTTGTCGGGAGGAAAGTTGTTTTGTGACGTGACAAGTTGAAATTTGTTTAAAATTCCAATTCAAGCAACAACTAGACTTGTCACACGAACAAATGAATTTTCAAAATTATTAATTCATGCGAATACATTAACATTTTGCGCGAAAGCTTCAAATTTTCAAAACATTTTCTAAGTACTGAAATTTTCTACGTCTAAATTCTTATAATGTACTTATAAAGTTTGTTAAAATTTTCAGATGGCTAGACCTATGGTTTTCAACAAAAACCATAACGCCATTGCTTAGCTAGGAGAAGTATATGACGATAAAGCTTTATTCTGATCTTTGATTTAGGGTTGAAGCCATCTCGGATAATTCTTGCTATTACAACTAATCCAACTATCTATACAGACGTGATAGATTAGTTTTGGCAAACGACTGCAAATGAGATAGATACTGAAGGAGAGCTTTGTATTACAACTATTGTGAATGGGAAAAAAGTTGTATCGCTACCAAAGTGATCAACAGTGTTTTATTGTTAGCAGATATTCATCATGCACTAGTCAAGATTGTATGTGTATGATTGTACAAAAGCAACATGGCTGCTCATGCCATGTTACTTTTCACCTTTTAGAGAGAGAAAGAAGAAGTGCAGAATTTGGATTTTTGAAAAACAAGAAGGAGAAGTCGGATTCTAAGGTAAGAATTCTTGGTTTATAGATGTTCATGACCAGCCTATGCCTCGGTTATGTGCTTATGTGTGTTTATGTGTTCGGGTGTGTGTGTTTTAGTGGGTTTCTAGGTGTTGAACTCTTAGAAAATGGGTTTTGAAGAAAGTTATACCTAGAGGCTGCTAAGGTGAGTTCTAGAACGCCCTTTCTACTGCTTTTACATGATTTTAGGGCTGGAAATACATGTATAAACATTTTTATTTAAATGGGTTTTACACCCGTATGTATGTGTATGAATGTGTTTGTGGGTGGGGTTTGATTTGGGTGTTAAATGGATATGATTATGTTATGTATGTGTTTCTATGGCTTAGAATGCTAGTGATAATCTTATAGCATGTTAGTTTGATGATTGGGACAAATTATGATAATTGATTGTAAGTGTTGACTTCCTATGCTCCTAAATAGTGGCCCATGCGCCCAATGGTATAAACTACCTATGTTCTCCCATGCGCCCAAACCCCATGCTCCTATATAGTAACCATGCGCCTAGGTCATAGATGATGTGATGGGTGATGGGTGATGTATGACGTGGCATGAATAATGATGTTTGATTGATGTTATGCGGTTGCACGATGATGATGTATGATGTTTATGTATGTTATTTATGATGTGTTTCCATATGTTCCTTATTACGTATGATGACGTGACTTTACGTGGTGTTATTATGATAATAAACGTAAAGTATTATCTTAAAGAAGTGAAAGATTTAAGATAATGAAAGTGGAACATAATGTCCAAATGAAAAGTATTGCAAGCAAATGAAAGGATATTAACAACTCATTAAGAGTTGTTAGCTCAACTTTGTGTTTACAGCATGCGATCTTGACTATTCCATACGTGCGATATGTGCAAGATGGGGTCCTTGTCTCTTTACCCTAGATGATATAGCTTTGTGCTTAAGAGGGGTGTTAAGTATATGATAGGACCTAGATAGAAGTGAAAAGATAATAAATGTACGAAAAGTGTGATAACTACGAAATGTGCGAAATGTACGAAATGAACAATGACGAAGATAATAATTATTACCTTGATGTACGTATGATGTGTGATCATGTGCGATAGTAAAGTAAATGTTTAATGGAATGACAGGTAATATAATGTTTTTATAAAACTAGAACTCACTCAACAACGCTGACTTTTATGTGTTTCCAGTTGGCAAGTAAATGTTGCTGAGTATGGCACGAGGTGGCTACTTGGCTTGTTTTTGGATGGCAACCATTTTATGTTGCAATACTGTTTTTGTATTGTAATGCGAACAAATGATTTTTTGTAATGAATGTTGTATTATTTTGCAAAATAGATTATTTATATGAAATGAAATGATTGTTTAAAATGATTCTGCTGCAATGTGTAAGTGAAGTTAATGTAAATCATATGTTTTATGTGTGATGACTAACCAACTATGAGCGTCTTGGGAATGGGGTCATACAAGTTGGTATCAGAGCAAAAGTTTAAGTGAAACAAGTTAAAAGTTTAAGAAGAAACATAAACTTAAACTGAAAATAGGACAAAGGGGAGGGATGCCAATCCGAGTAGCTGCGTGCTATCAGGTATTTTCTTTAATGTAAACATGTATTACTTGCGCATGTTATGTAGTTTATGTGCTTTTAGTAGATTTAGATACTAATGCAGTCAGGATGGGAAAGGCTTAGGGTATGAAGAGTGAAGTTAGTGACTAATCACAACTGGCCACTTTAATTAGGGACTTACTATACTTGAGGATGGTCGGTGGTAGATCGTCAAAGGCTTCACGTGGTGGAGGTCGTAGTGCTGGACCACGGGTCATGAGAGGAAGGCCTAGGGCCGAAGAGGTGGCTCATGAAGAGCCCGAGACCCCTCATCCGGAGGGTGGTGACAAGAGTGATAATTTGAGAGCCTCAGTGAAGGAGACTATTGTAGAGGAGGTTCATCAAGTCATGCAGATGATCCTACCGTTTTTGGTGACCGAAGTGATAAAGGCGATATGAGAAGGCGAAAGGAAGGAGAAGAGAAGGTCCACGGGAGAAAGAGAGCAACTGGAGACTGAGACGGTTGTCTTTACTGATGAAGAGGAATAGGAAGTGCATGTGCCTAAGGCAACATGCGGCTATAACTAGGGGCATTTCAAAGATGCAAGCCCCTTACCTTTGATGATAATGACATTTCTTTTGCTGCTCATCGGTGGGTGAGAGAGATGGAAGTTGTTCTCGACATCAACGAGTGCCGGGAAGATCAAAAAGTGAAGTTTGCCACCCACTCATTCGTGGACTTGGCGTTGGGTTTGTGGGACAATATTGTCTAAGCTGAGGGTAGTAGGGCTATCGGGAGAATGAGGTGGCCGGAGTTGAAGAAGTTAGTGATTAAGGAGTTTTGTCCTCATAGGGAGATGGAGAAGGTGGAGAGGGAGTTCCTGCAGTTGGAGGCGGGAACCATGAAGCATCAGCAATACACTACAAATTTTAACGAGATGACACGACTAGTGTCGGATCAGTTTACACCTGTGTCATGAAAGATTCAGAGGTATATCCAGGGCTTCCCGGCGGACATTCATAGACACTTAATTATTGCCTAGCCTAGTACATTTAGATCGGTGCTTGATTTGGCAGGAATGTTGTATGATGAGAGAGAAGTGGTGGTGGTTGAGGGGAGCAAGAAAGGTGGTGGTGATTGAAACTGGAATGGGAAAAGGTTTGGTTGTTGCGGAGCCACTCCAACTAATAAGTTGGCGAAGGTGGGTAACCGGTGTGTGGTCACGTCTAGTGCATGAACGAAGAGATGTGATAAATGCGCGAAGGAGCATTCGGGGGAATGCTAATGGGGATCCAACATTTGCTTCAAATGTGGGAATCCTTCTCTTATGGCTACAGATTGTGGGTTATAAGGTGTTATAACTATGGGGAAAATGGCCATCTGGGCAGGGATTGCAAGAAGCCAAGGGCAGAGAGTTCCGGAGCACGGAAGAAGACGACCGAGACTAAAGGGCCAAGGGCGAGCGCCAGGGTGTTCACGATGATGCAGGAGGAGGCTAGGAAGGAGCCCGATGTTGTGTCAGGTATGTTTCTAGTTAATCAAACTCTTTCTTTTGTGTTATTTGATTCTGGTGCTAGTAAAAGTTTATTTATACTGCTTTCTATGCTAAATTGCCCGTTATTAGTAAGAGTATAGATAAGCAATTCGATGTACAAACTACCATAGGTAAGTCTACCAGAATTTCTGAGATGATAGCAGGCGGAAACGTAGAGTCAGCAGGTCATAAGTTTCCTGTTAGACCATTCGTGATGACCTTAGGCGGGTTCGATGTAGTCCTAGAAATGGACTGGTTGGCGGACTAGAAGGCAAACTTTGTGTGTCGCAAGAAGATGATTCGGTAGACAGCCCCTAATGGGAATTCAATGACGGTTTATGGTGATCGAGTCACTACGATCCCGAAATTTATTTCGATGGTGGTGGTGGGAAAGTGCATGAGGCGTGGATGTAGTGCTTACTTGGCCTACGTGAAGGATGTGGATACACAAACACCACATTTGTCCGATGTACTAGTTGTGTGCGACCTTCTGAACTTGTTCCCAGAAGACTTACCAGGTGTGCCACCGTACCTCGAGATCGAGTTCTAGATTGACTTGATACCGGGTGCCAAACCTGTTGCTAAGGCACCATATCGGTTGGCTCCGACTCAGATGAAGGAACTGATGGAGCAACTGGAAGAGTTTCTTGATAAAGGATTCATTAGACCGAGTATCTCTCCATGGGGTGCTTAGGTCCTATTTGCGAAAAAGAAAGACGATAGTATGAGGATGTACAAAGACTACCGCGAGCTGAATAAGTTGACGATGAAGAATCGGTATGCACTACACAGAATTTGATGTCTTGTTTGATCAACTCCAATGTACCAGTTGGTTGTAGAGGATAGATCTTCAATCTGGTTACTATCAGTTGAAGGTAAAGGAGCAAGATATTCCTAAAATAGCTTTTCGCCCGCATTTTGGACACTACAAGTTTCTTGTCATGTCTTTTGGTTTAACAAATGCGCTAGCTACCTTTATGGACCTGATGAATCGAGTGTGTTGGCCGATGTTGAATAAATCAGTGATTGTGTTTATTGATGATATCCTGATTTATTCGAGGAAGTATTGGAGACATTGAGAAAGGAGAAGTTATGTGCTAAGTTCTCCAAGTGCGCATTTTGTTGAATGAAGTTTAGTTCTTGGGTCATGTAGTGAATCCCGAGGGGATTATGGTGGGCCTGGAAAAAGTGGAATCGGTGATGCAATGGAAGTCTCCAAAGACGCCATCCGAGATTTGTAGTTTCTTGGGTTTGGTGGGCTATTATAGGAGATTCATTCAGGACTTCTCTAAGATAACTTCACCATTAACTAAATTGACCCATAAGGATGTGAAGTTTGAATGGGGTCAAGATCAAGAGAAGGTGTTTGAGGAGTTAAAGTCAAGGTTGACTTAATCACCTGTCTTGTCGTCACCCGATAGAAGCGAACATTAGGTTATTTATTCAGATGCTTCTTACATAGGGTTGGGATTTGTTTTGATGCATCGAGGAAGGGTTAGCCTACGTGTCCTAATAAATGAAAGTTCATGAGGTTAATTATCCTACTCATAACTTGGAGATAGCAGTTGTGGTCTTTACATTAAAGGATTAGAGGCACTACCTATACGAGATGAAGTGCACCATATTCACTAACCAGAAGAGCTTGAAGTATTTCTTCGAGCAGAAGGAGTTGAATATGAGGCAATGGTGATGGTTGGAGCTCATAAAGGATTATGATTGCGAGATCCATTGCCATCTAGGCAAGGCCAAGGTGGTGGCAGAAGCCCTTAGCCGAAAGGAGAAACCTGAGCCGATTCGGTTGAAAGCCTACCAGTTGGTTAGACCTCTGATGTGATGACACAGGTAAAGGACTTTCAAGATGAGCCATTGAAAGAAGATCTGGTCATAGAGTTGGGTGAAAACATACTCAGTGTTAGAACCCTATTCGGATGGATGTGGATTCCTCATTTTGGGGATCTACTTGGGAAGATTATGGATGAAGCTCAATTAGACTCGATACTCCATTCATCTCGGTGCTACAAAAATGTATCAAGATATGAAGAAAGATTATTGGTGGATGGGTAAGAAATGCGATGTAGTGGAGTATGTGAGTAAGTGCCTTACTTGTTTACAAGTGAAGGTCGAGCATCAGAAGCCGTATGGGAAGATCCAACCATTTGATATACCGGAGTTGAAGTGGGAGCATTCACCATGGACTTTATTACAAAGCTACCACGTACTGCGTGAGGGTATGATGCCATATGGGTGATGGTTGATCATCTGACGAAGAGTGGTTACTTCCTTCCGATCCGCGAGACATATTCATCCGACAGGTTGGTTGATCTGTTCATCAAGGAGACTGTAACTTGTCATGGTGTGCCGGTGTCCATTGTGTCCGACCGTGACACCCAGTTTACATCTAAATTTTGGAAGAAATTTCACGATGTGATGGGGATGAGCCTACATATTAGCATGGCTTATAATCCTCAGATGGATGGTCAGTCGGAGAGGACGATTCAGACACTAGAAGATATGCTTCGGGCATGCATCATTGACTTTGGAGGAAGTTGGGAATACCATTTACCATTAGTTGAGTTCCCATATAACAACAATTATCATGCTAGTATTGGTATGCCCCCTTATGAGATGCTATATGGTACGAGATGAAGAACATCCTTTTGTTGGGGTGATATTGGTCAGAAGGAGTTGGGGAGTGAGTATAGAGGTGATTGAGGCTACGACTGAGAAGCTCGAAAATATCAAATCCTTCATGAAAGCAGCCAAGGATAGGCAGAAGTCGTATGCCGATAAGAAGCAAAGACCGGTTGAGACCTAGGTTGGTGATAGAGTCATGTTGAATGTCTCACCTTGGAAGCGTATTAATTTGTTCAAAAAGCGGGGCAAGTTGAGCCCAAGGTACATAGGGCCTTTTCGTATCACTACTTGAGTAGTAGAGGTGGCCTATAGATTGTAGTTAACCAATGAGTTAAGTGGAATTCACCCAACATTCCATGTATCTCATCCACGAAAGTGTTTGGCTGACGAGGATATGGTTGTACCACTGGAAGATATCGAAGTAGATGAATGGCTCAATTAGTGGATCAACTAGTGGCAATCATTGACCGTAAGAAGAAACGATTAAGGAATAGAGTAGTTCCCCTTGTGCATGTACAGTGGAAGCACAGGAAGGGATCTGAGTCTACATGGGAGACAGAAAAGGAGATGAGGCATGATTACCCATTTTTATTTAAGGAATAACAGGTTTTGGGGATGAAACCAATATAAGGGGGTGGACTTGTAATACACGGATGTTTTTATAGACCAAAAGAAGGAATTACAGCAAGGAATAAGAAAGAAAACATAATAAAACCTAAGTAGAAGAGTTAAATGTGTAAAAATTACAAAACTTTATATATTTTGTACAAAACCAACATGGCTGCCCATGCCATGTTACTTTTCACCTTTTTCATTTGGATATTTTAGAGAGAGATAGAAGAAGTGCAAAATTCAGATTTTTGAAGAACAAGAAGGAGAAGTTGTGTTTTGGTGGGTTTCTAGGTTTTGAACTCATAGCAAATGGGTTTTGAAGAAAGTCATACCTAAAGGCTGCTAAGGTGAGTTCTGGAACCCTCTTTCTACTGATTTTACATGATTTTGTGGGTGGAAATGCATGTATGAACATTTTTATTTAAATGGGTATTACACCCGTATGTATGTGTACGAATGTGTTTGTGGGTGGGGTTTGATTTGGGTGTTAAATGGTTATAATTATGTTATGTATGTGTTTCTATGGCTTAGAATGCTATTGATAAGCTTAGAGCATGTTAGTTTGATGATTGGGACAAATTATGATAATTATAGTAAGTGTTGACTGCCAATGCACCTAAATAGTGGCCTATGCGCCCAATGGCAAAAATTGCCTAAGTATTCCCATGCGCCCAAATAGTAACCATACTCCTAGGATTAGGCTGAATTTGACTAAGTGTCCAAACGCCTAGAATTCCCTTGCGCATAGGCACTCATGCGTCTTCATAGTGTCGATGCGCCTACAAATTGCCCAAAATGACTAATTGATGGGTCATGCGCCCCAATAGTGTCCATTCACCCAAAGGTTCCCCATGCGCCTAAGTATTCCCCATACGCCTAGAAGGCCATGCACCTGCATAGTGCCCATGCGCCTAAGACTTAGAATATTTTTCTGAATTTTGGGGAAAATGTAAAGTGTAGGCTTTGGCTTGGGAGATTCCCGGGGTAATATAAACTAACATTTTAAGGTCATAAGATGATATGATGGGTGATGGGTGATGTAAGATGTGGGATGAATGATGATGTGTCATTGATGTTTTGCCATTGCATGATGATGATTTACGATGTTTATGTATGTTATGTATGATGTGTTTCCTTATGTTCATTATTATGTATGATGACGTGACTTTACATGGTGTGATTATGATAGTGAATGTAAAGTATTATATTAACGAAGTGAAAGATTTAAGATAATGAAAGTGGAACATAATGAACGAAAAAAAGTCTTGAAAGAAAATGAAAGGAGGTTGACAACTCACTGAGAGTTGTTAGCTCAACTGTGTGTTTACAACATGCAATCTTGGCTAACCCTTAAGGGTTCACACATAAGGGAGTTAGTTTATGTGACTATTCCATACGTGCGATATGTGTGATATGGGGTCCTTTTCGCTTAACCCTAGATGCTAAAGCTTTGTGCTGAAGAGGAGGGTTAAGTATATGACATGACCTAGATAGAAGCGTAAAGATAATAAATGTACGAAAAGTGCGATAAGTACGAAATGTGCGAAATGTACAAATGAACGATGATGAAGATGAAAATTATTACCTTGATGTATGTATGATGTGTGATCATGTGCGATAGTAAAGGAAATTTTTTAACGAATGAAAGATAATGTAATGTTTTTATAAAACTAGAACTCACTCAGTAATGCTGACTTTTATGTGTTTCCAGTTGGTAGGTAAATGTTGCTAAGGATGGCACGAGGTAGCTACTTGGCTTGTTTTTGGATGGCATCCATTTTATGTTGCGATAATGTTTTTGCATTGTAGTGTAAACAAACGATGTTTTGTAATGAATGTTGTATTATTTTTGCAAAAGGAATTATTTATATGAAATGAAATGGTTGTTTGAAATGATTTCGCTGCAATGTTTTAGTGAAGTTAATGTAAATCATATGTTTATGTGTGATGATTGAACAGTTGTGAGCATCCCAGGAACGAGGCCTTACAATGTAGAAGAATATGATTGTTGCTCCTGGAAAGAAGTTTACTATGTACTTGAGATTTATACAAATGATAGTGAATGTTGCACATCCTGAGTTAGCTATATATGATTCATCTACCTATTCTATTATGGTAATGAAGAAATATATCTTCACATACCTTGTGGGAGCAAGAGGGATTGCTTGGGATGGTTCTCATTTTTCCAAACTTGGAAGGGTTATTAATGATTTCTTAGTTGAGGCACGACATGAAGATACTGAGCAACTAAGGAACACAGATATGATACAACTAGTATATCATTTAGTACTGCTCAAAAAGTTCCAGAGAGTTCACATGTTGTTGAGAAATCTACTATAGATGAGGTTGGCACAAACTTACAAGGAAATGGAGAAGTTGATGTAGTGAGACTGACAATGACCAGGTAGGATATATACCTTATGTTTAATAGAAACGTCCTAGAGTGCGTGCAACACCTGCTAACTGCATTTCTGAGGATCGTGATGATGATTTGTACGTGATGGCATTCTTATCACTACTCGAGGATGAAGGAAGAGAATGGCATGAGTTAGAGGTGAAAGTTCTCGTGGAAGGGGTAGAGGATGTGGTGTGTTATGGATACATTAGACCCCAATGACCATAGTGACTACAGAGGATGTGCACATGTTAGATTTACTAGTCACACTTAGTGAGGCTTCTACTCCAGTGATTGTCATAGAATTAACAGGTTCTTACTCATGCTCATGCTCCATTCGGCTATCTAGGGCATAAGTATAGTCCATTCGTACGGTTGGTCCATACTCATGGTCCAGTCGTGCGAATGGAGCATACTCATAATTTGACGTTATGACCATTTGACATTTAATTCCATTTAACTTATTGATTAAACATTTTTTAGCATTTGATCATCTCAGACATGATCCTTTTAACTTTGAAAACTTTTGATCACCTCAGACGTGATCCTTTTAAAACAATTTGTCACCTCAGACGTGACTCATTTTACATTTGATACCACTTGTTAGGAACGTGTACTGGACGATGTACTTACTTATAAACGTGTATACCGAATCAAATAGTGCGGAATCCTATTTGATTGGCGATCCAATTAGTCAGAACGCACGTAGAAACAATTGTAGATTGAAGCTAAACGTAAAGAACGATTGGTAATCGATCTAGTGCGATCTATGAACTTGGTGTAACACCCGGCCCTTCGCATCAACAATATTGTCCGCTTTGCCCACGAAAAGCTCACGGATTTGCTTTTGTTTGCCCGGGTGAAAACTTCCCAGGGAGGTCACCCATCCCTGGATTGCTCCCACCTAAGCATGCTTAACTGTGGCGTTCTCCTCTCATCCACAGTCAATACGCCCAAAACGCGTTGTTGATGTTAGAGGCTAGACATTCCTTATGAACCAGTTGTCTCTCCTATCCACGGCCGATATGGGATATGTGTAGGGTGTCACAAGCACCCCCTGTTTTGACTCATTGTCCTCGATGAGCCCGAGAAGTCACCATCCTTGGTGAGGTATGTCCCACACCCCGAACGGCACATGAGTGGCTCTGATACCATTCTGTCACACCTGGCCCTTCGCATCAACAATATTGTCCGCTTTACCCATGAAAAGCTCACGGATTTGCTTTTGGTTGCCCAGGTGAAATCTTTCCAGGGAGGTCACCCATCCCTAGATTGCTCCCACCTAAGCACGCTTAACTGTGGAGTTCTCCTCTCATCCACAGCCAATAAGCCCAAAACGCGTTGTTGATGTTAGAGACCAGACATTCCTTATGAACCAGGAATCTCTCCTGTCCACGGCCGATGTGGGATATGTGTAGGGTGTCACAAGCACCCCCTGTTTGGACTCATCGTCCTCGATGAGCCCGAGAAGTCACCATCCTTGGTGAGGTATGTCCCATAACCCGAACGACACAAGAGTGGCTCTGATACCAATCTGTCACACCCTCAAAATCCACGTGCGAAGTTTTACCGCGAGGCGTGTGAACAAACCACGATCACAGTCAATAGTTACTCAGAACGACATCAGAATTACATTTCAATATCAGAATTACCAATCTGTCACACCCTCAAGAAGATGATGAGGATGTCAGGTTGTATGCTCTCAGAATTACATTTCAATATCAGAAAGAGAGAGTAAGTATTTGGCCTGATCCCAGAGTGACAGAATCCACAAGAAGAACATCCCAAGCAAATACAATGGTCATGTAAAGAAGATCGTAAATGCAGTGATAATGCTGGCCATTGTAGTGTCACCCTGGGA
>BJCM01046150.1:0-15217 GCA_018326385.1 Flaveria bidentis | reverse complement strand
ATGTTGGGCTCTTTTTCTCTATTGGGCTCTCGCTTGTTACAATAATTGTTTTGTTGGTGTTCAAGGGCTCATATTGCTAGTAAATCTATTAGGGTTCAAGATCTATTAGGGTTCAAGTCTAGGTTTGAGTGTTATCTTATAGATAGTCACATTGATGATCTTAGTATTTCGGTTTTGATTAGTTCAAATTATCAAAATCTATTGTTCTTATTCTTCTTGTTTTGGGATTGTAACTATTTGGTTTGAGTAACAATATTGGGATTCCATAGAGTTTGCCGACAGGCTAGTAGCTGGAGCGGGAAGACAAGACTTGAGAATGTGTCGAGAGATAAGGGAAAGGTCGAAGAAGAAATCTAGAAAGTTCCCAAAGACATACGAATCCAAAATACATGCATCCTGGTCAATAAAATTAACAAAATAACTCTTCAAAAAGCTCTAAATCAAGAGGAATGTAACTGAATAATTTCAAGACACTTATCCTATACACAGATCTATCAATTTGGATATTGCACATTTGCACCACCCATTTGATTTGGGCCACAGCCCAACTGTTCATGATCTAAAGTCAACGATCCACTAGGCCCACTACGTCTCCAAAGAACACAAACCATCAACATTAACGACTGTCTAACAGGGTGAACAGAAGTCACAAGATGGAGCAATATACAGAACACTTACCAACCTTAATCAGATCAAAACATTACAAAGTGGTCGGACATACACACGCTAATATGTTATGTTTAACACAGATTAAGGATTATACAGAGCACTTACAAGTTGATGCAATACAACAAAGATTAAACCTCATTTTTGTTGGATTACATCAACTTATAGGGTTCTTTGTTCTTTTCCCCAATGTGACACTGTCCCTAAACTTTGGACACTAAAGATAAAAGATCCATAATTTTCAGATAATAACAATAACAATAAGACTACACTTATGATCTCCTAAATTAAAAACACATACCATCTAGGCTTTTTATCATTACTAACATAATCCCATTAACAAAAAGATTGTAAAAATCAGACCTTTTTAAGATACCGAATGCCGCCCTTTTCTTGAAGGGGTTGATGCCAATTTCACGTCATCAGGGTTACCTGACCCAAGACTTTCAGATGAATCTGACCCGCTGTTTTCCCCAGTCCCACCTTTGCTTGACCATATTTTCGTTAACATTCGCTTTGTGGCTAATAGACCTTTGACTTTATTGACTGGACCCTTATCAGCTAGTGGACTCTTTGCATGACCATTGTTGCGTTCCAGCCTCAAGGAGGCTAGCTCACCCCTCAAGGCCTTGAGCTCTTCGGCTGTAGCCACTGCATCCCAGTCTTCCTCTGTGTTGGTTGTGGTTGACCTTGAGCTTCCATGAGAGGCGCTGTTGAGGTCCTTGATTGCTTTTGGTAGGTCAGGTGTGCTACTTCCGGATGAAGCCGCAGCTCGAACCTGTTCAAAGAAAAGGACTTGAACCACCACACGCAACGGGAGCCTCTCGTTTTGAACTGCATGCATGCACGCCTCAGCCGAGAGCTTCTTGCAGTCCATTAGCCTGCATATTCTCTTCCTCTCACTCTTACTGATCCCGGGGTGTGCCTGCACAATTTTTTGAAGCCCCAAAAATCATATAATTAGATATTTTCCAATATTCAATCATTATAGATTATAGTTTACAAGTAGAAATGTTTATTTGTACCTTGAGATACATATCAATGGCTCTGTATATCCCATCGTGGACCGGCCTTGAAAAACCAGAAACTTTTTCAGCAAGATCAATGAACATTGATAAAGGTAGGTTTGGGTCCTTCGCGATTTCAGCAAGATAAGAATCAACAAGTTTAGCTACCATTAACTTTGAAGCTTCTGATAATATCCCACCAGTTGACCTCCTCACTTCTTGAATCTCATTTCCATTGACTTCAAACTCACCATTCGGGTCATGATCTCGAACCATAAACTCCTCAACAATCTTTTGGACCATTTTCACATCATACATCGTTGGTTCACCTTCATTGGCTCGAATCAAAAGATCATGAACCGAAGCCTCCTCAAGTTGTTGAGCAATCTTTTTGACCAACTCCATCTTACTGATTTCCCCCGAGTCAACCAAAATAGCCATTTTCAAAAGCTTTAGCAAGAAACCACACGAAACGCTGCCTTTTCCAGATGGCAAAAGACCCACGATCACGTCAACTACTGACTTAGCTTTCATCATTTCACCACTTGGTATCACACCTTTGCTAAACCCCGGTAATCTTCTAGAAGCAAAAGCTTTTAAAGCTTCGCCAATCACTTCATCCTGTACTAAACCCTTGTTTTTAATATTCACAAGAACCCGTTTGAATAAATCTAGCTCCAGCTCAGCCAGGTCCTCCACCCACCAATCTGTTGGCACCGTCATGCTTCTAATACCTCCGTTTAACATGTGGTTATTCTTTTCCTCTGAAAGCTTCTTACGGTTACACGTATAAGACCAATTAACCTTAGAAACATCAACTGTTACCTTAGAAGCTATGGCGTCAATACAATGACTGACTAACTTTAGTTCCTCCGACAACTTCATCATAGATTTGGTGGTTTGTAGTACTATGATTGAATCTTTCCAGCTTCTAAAAATACTTGAGGTTAAGAAAACATCTATTTTGTAAATTAGATTTCCTTTCTCCATTGTTTCATGCATCTCTAGATATTCGGCTGCACAACGAGCATTCACAACATTGTATGCATTTAAGGTTATGGTCATACCATAACAGAATTTGGCACATATCTCAAAAGATGCGGGACCACCAGGAATATCGGGAATATCAATTTCATCCCCATTCCCGGCCCCTTCATTGGTGCTTGCTACTAACTTCTGTAAACGAGCACTCTTTGACAGCAATGGAAACTGCAAAAATGATTATTCATAATTAATACTATACATGTAAAAGTGTGGTAGAAGTGTGATGTCGGATTGTACAACTAGTTTAACACGGCACAGGTTATACCTTATGAAGATGGAACTTCGCATCTCCTATGTTTATGATAATATCTGTTGCCAAATCTGAGGCCACGTACCTTTATAGCAAAAGAAAACAAAATATAAAGATTATATGATACTCCGTAACAGTTATGATTAGATAACGAAATACCCGGTTGGTTAAGCACAAAAAACTGACAATAATAACCAATAATACAACCTGCATCTACCATAAGAGTAGTGAAATGAGCCGCATGCAGTTCTAATTCAAATCATCTAATGATAACATATTTTTTTTGTCCATGGGAACCTGTTGCCGATTAACTCATGGGACCCATCAATACCTAACTAACCAACAAGGTCGGTAAATCACAGCTCGCACTACACAGGTAACTTTTAAGAGGTTATGACCAGAAACTAGAGAAACACGGATTCAAAACTAAGAGGCTCTGTTAGAGAAAATTCAGGTTTGTACCACTGTATCATCCTTATTTATTAATAACATTATTCAATATAAATATATAACATTACTGATCAGGGCTTATTAGCAGAAAGCAATGTAAGATAAGATGCATCTGAAACAGAAACTCACCAAACATTGTTGTCCTCCGTCTGAAACGAATCGGGTTTGGATCCAAGTTTCATAAACTTCATCTTGACCAATTTCACAAGCCCAAATTACCTTCACTCCACCAGCTACTTATCCTATTTTCAGCTCAAAGCAAGTGGAAAACATTGACATCCCCAAACTTTAGCACCATCAAACCCTAGAAATGCAACAGTAAACCAACTTCAAGAATCAAGATGGGGTTTTTTTTTTTCAAGATTTCTTGAATAAACCTTCAAGAATTAAGATGGGTTTTTTTCAAGATTTCTTGAATGAAATTTCAAGAATCAAGATGGGGCTGTTTTCAAAATTTCTTGATGAAATCTTTGTGGGATTTTTTCAGATGCTGAAGAAGAAATAAGATCTGGTTAGTGAACATTTAACACAAGAAGAGATGCTATAAAGTTTAAAGATAAAAATGGTGGATTTGTAATGTGTAGTTTGTTGATGACTTGAAGATGAAAATGTGATATAAAGAGGGTGTGTCCTGGTTCAGCGGCAAAGCCCATGGACTCCGGGCGAACCCGGCTAACCCAGGAGACAAACCCAACAGTAACACGTACTAATATCACTAACCTACACTTTCTCTCTCTAGAAAACCAGTAGAGAGAGAAAGAAAGATGAAAAAAGACACCCCACAAGCACAAATCTGACTCCACCCACCTTCCTATTTTGTATAATTTCTCTCTAAAAACTATCACTTTGCATTTTCTTGTCTGTTTTTATTAATGAAATCTTGAAAATAGGTTAACAACACACTTCAAAGTACAATTTTTTATTTTGAATTCTTAATTTACAAACAAACAAACATACCTAGTAAAAATCATACTAGATTAAGGATGGTAGCATGAAGGCAAACATTTCCTCTATCGTCGAATTACCTTTGAAGATTTACAAACCCTGCAAAACAGATGGAAAACAGCATCTTGGAATTAGTTGCATTAAGCTATGGAATTGGCAGACAGCAAGCATCTAGTGATCTGTTTTGGTACAAAAGAAAACAATTAAGAAATGCTAAATTGAGAGCAAAAGGATCACAAAATCAGTTAATTAACTAACTAAATGGGAGCCCATATGTTTTGATGCCTACAAAAGCAGAATCAAATAAAAAAATGGTGCATAAATCCCACTTGAATATAAGAATCAAGAAACAAGAACCCACAAGCCACTCTACTTGCATCAATTTGTAAATGGTAAACACACCTCAAAATAGTACCAAAACAGCATCTTTGGTTATAATATTCATATTTTGGACCATGTGGTGGAATTCAAGCCAATCTTTGCAGAAACAGAGCACCCACATGAACAGTTAAGGAAACTTTGGTGTGGATACTATGCATAAAACAACAAAGCATTCAATAAAGAGACAACAAACCCTATGTTAACCCCACCACCAAAAGAAAACACACACAGAGACACACAGACAAACACACATTAGAAGAAGACAAGGTGTTCTCCATATTCTGTGTCCACTCAAAAGCAGAAACCATTTTACACTAGAATCCAACCTCAGTGCTTACCCAGTGTTTCTTTTGCTCTTCAGATTCTTGCACTTTTGCTTTCTTTAATCTTTAAACCCTAATTGGGGGGGTGTTTGGGGATGAAGATAAAGATTGTAAAAGATGAAAGGGTGCTTTCAAGATTGAATCTTTTTGTATGGTTAATGAGTTGGGTGAATCATTTGAGTTGTATTTTGCAGAGATTGAGGGGGGTAGTGATTAAGATGAAGACTGCTAGAGCCCAATCTGCTATGATATGCACGCCAATGCTGACACTCTGCTTTTTTGCTCCCTCCTTTGAATGTGGACTTTGTACTCTCATTGTGTGGAAATTGTAATTTGTGATTCACATCCCCCAACTTTTACCATGTTACGATTCTTGATGGGTCAAAAAATATCAAATTGATAGTTATTATAGTTTCTTGTTAAGACTCTAAAACTTTCATAAAGAAAATATGGTTTAAATTCTGATATCAAATAGACTAGAAATCGGTATACTTTTGGTGTATGAATAGATAAGTGTGTGAATGGATCATTCTAAATAAAAGTTATGGTTCTTGAACAACTTTAGATTCATTAATTTGATTATCATATAAGGTTGATGTTATGGTAAAAAAGTTATATTTAATTTAAAACTTCTAATAAAGATTTTGGGTTTAACATGTGTTTTTTTATTGTTTTAAATGTGATGATATTTTGGTTAATATGTCAAATAAATCATATCATTATTTCTAAGGTGTCAGGTCATTGTGTTAAATATTAGTTTATTGTGTTGAATATTTTTTATTATTTGTTGTATGTATTTATTATTGTGTTCTACGTTTTAGATCATTTCATGTTATTTTTGTCATTGTTTTTTTACATTATATAAACATCTTGTTATTTTACCAATGTATTTTACAATTAGAATAGTATATTGATGTTATTCGACCAATGTTTTTCAAATCTCGTAATATTCAGGATCATGGCGAGCAAAACCAACAATCAGTTATTTTATTATTGTGTTTTACGTTTTATATCAAATTGTATTATTTTATTATTTTTAATATATTAGATTAATTAGTTATTAATTAATAATTGTGTTACCATTATGTTTTCTTAGAATTCATTATTTTAGAATAACACAATAGTGTTTAGAAAATCACAATAAGTAATACAAATACACTATGTACTAAACACACAATTACGAGCATATTTCAAAAGAGTTGAAAAACGTAAAAAAAAACTTATTTTTTATAACGATATTGTACTCATTTTAAAGAGAAAAAAACGCTTAGTTTTGGTGCAATTTTTAAAAAAACTAATGTCCTATATAATAGTTATAGCCAATTAAAAAGTGAGAAAACTTGAAAAGTCAAGAAAAATAGTTATGCTTAAAATACATCTTTAACATTTTTTCTTACAATTTGATCTAAATCATTGATTAAAGATATTCAGGATCATGGCGAGCAAAACCAACAATCAGTTATTTTATTATTGTGTTTTACGTTTTCTATCAAGTTGTATTATTTTATTATTTTTAATGTATTAGATTAATTAGTTATTAATTAATAATTGTGTTACCATTATGTTTTCTTAGAATTCATTATTTTAGAATAACACAATAGTGTTTAGAAAATCACAATAAGTAATACAAATACACTATGTACTAAATACACAATTACGAGCATATTTCAAAAGAGTTGAAAAACGTAAAAAAAACTTATTTTTATAACAATATTCTACTCATTTTAAAGAGGAAAAAAAGCTCAGTTTTGGTGCAATTTTTAAAAAGCTAATGTCCTATATAATAGTTATAGCCAATTAAAAAGTGAGAAAACTTGAAAAGTCAACAAAAATAGTTATGCTTAAAATACATCTTTAACATTTTTTTCTTACAATTTGATCTAAATAATTGATTAAAGATATGAAGGTTAAGATTATTTTGTACACTTTTTTTAAGCATGTTTTATTTGAACATTTTCTGTCATATTATCAATGTCTTACAACTTAACTTTAAGCTCATAATGTTTACACATAGGTTTTGATATGTTTTTCATTTGGAATGGTGGTTTACTTTGATTTGTTTGGTTTAAATTGTTGATCAAGTTTGTAAAATTAGACATAATTTAATCCGGAAAGGTTTAGCAATGGTAAAAAATACAAA
Organism: Flaveria bidentis; assembly: GCA_018326385.1. Taxonomy (NCBI): domain Eukaryota; kingdom Viridiplantae; phylum Streptophyta; class Magnoliopsida; order Asterales; family Asteraceae; genus Flaveria; species Flaveria bidentis. Next base: position 8,011 of record BJCM01046150.1, on the reverse strand, counting down.
CATTACGGGGATATTTGAACTCCAAAACATTTGAAATGGATATGAGCGGTCTTCGGGATAGTAATTAGGATGTGTAGATGGGAGACATCTTCTAGTACATGAAATGAATCACGTACCATTTATCCATATGTAACCCGAATATATTGTATGTTAAAGAGTCAAAGGTGTATAACACATTATATATTTACGTTGTTAGAAACTTAAAACTATTAAAAATATATTATTGCTATAAATATAGTTGAATATTTCATATTTTGGATCAGAATTTAGGGTTCTTTTGAGACTAAAATTACTAAAACTTTAACATCTTTCTTGAAAGCCTGAAAGGATTGTATTAATGGTTCTTGTGGGCTGATATACACATGATAGGCCAAATAATTCAAGGACCAAATTTAATAAAACGAAATAAATAGGGTTTTTTATAAGTGTTAAATTATTTATTGCTATCGTATGCAATAAATTTTTAGTTTATTCATTAAATGTAATATAATTATGATTTCCTGCTATTTAATGTAATTTATGACCGGAATGTCACGCAATTGTTTCTTTTTTACAATTCACGTCCCATCGTGATATCAATTTTCTACTTAAAATGATGGAACATATTTGCCTCTCTTTGATATTAAAAAAATAAAAACAAAAAAAAACCTTAAAAATGATTTTGTTTTAATACAAACGTTAGGTTAGGATTCAAAGAAGTTTGTAATCTACAAAATGTGAAACAATTTTAACAATTAATTTTTTTAATTAATGGTTGAGTTAAAACTATTAGAAGAAAAATTATTAAAATGATATGTTATGCATTTCTACTTGTGTCAAATATTTTAGGTTCACCTAGAACGCTCGTAACTTTATATATTACATTATTTTCTTACAATATTTCCACCATAAAAACTAGTATTTGGTATCTTAAGACGAGTATACTTAAGTTATATAAAAAATATTTTTAGATCATATAAATTTAGCATGTCATTGTGTTTTTCATAACACCATTGTGCTTTTTTAAAATGATAACATTCTAAAAATATAATGATACAATAACATTATTGTGTACTTTTAATATGAAAAATATCATGATAAAACAATAAATAATTTATCTAATACATTAAAAATAATAAAAATGTAAAACATAATAATAAAATGGATCATTGTGTTTTTTCCACTCGTCATTGTGTTTTTATTAACACTATTTTATTTTTCTGAAATAATTATAAAATAACAATAATTCTATGAAATAATGTCATCCGATGACACGTCACTCAAATCGTGCCGCCACCACCATTAAACCTATGTTTGATTGAGGGTGTGGGGCTTAAATTAACTTTGCTATACATAATGGTGTTGTATTTTATGAATAGTTAGTTTTTCAAAAAAATTAACTTTTCACTTTTTAACCCAAAAATTTCATATTTTACAAAGTAACCTTCTAATTTTGATTACTTTTACTTTAAACTCAAAACTCTATATCTTTTGGAACTTAATCTCTAACTTTGGTCACTTATATTTTTTATATTTTTCAACTTCCGTCTAACGTTTGTTGTAGGTTTTGCAAATTAACATGACACAAACATGCATGTCCAAATCACTAATTTTACGTTTCGCTCTACTTTTCATTTCAGATTCTGTGACATAACACAATGTGCATGTGTGGTTTATCGTTTTTACATCTATTTTCTCCCTTTAACAGGTTTGTCGCAACGCGTGAATCTTAAGTCAACTTAGTTATATTTTTATATGTTTTACGTTTTGGTCTTATTTTTTTATTAACACACCGCAATTTTAGTGTTGATCTCATTAATGGTGATGTAATGTTAGTGTTATTTTGCATAGTTTTATGTCCCCCGTAACACAAAAAACTTAATTTTAATTATTATTTAATCATCAACCAAGCTCCTCTCATTACATGTCTTTTATGTTTTTAGGTAAAAAAAATTGTGTTTATATGTCAGCCAGGTGACAACATAATTTTCTCAACTAAACCTCTACCAAAACCAAAAAACAAATACCTAATTAATAATCTTGGGGTATTTGTTTAGCACGCCCTTTAGTCAATTGCTTTCATATGGTATCGTCATGATTTCATGAACTTTGTGAAAACATCAAATATTTAAAAAAGAAAAGTTTAATATATAAGATGTTAAAAATAATATGTGATTATTCATGCAAGAGGATTTAACTTTAAATGTATTAACTTCATATTAACATTATTCAATATTCAGTATTCTGGTCTTTTTGTTATTTTATTATTCGTCTTTGAACATGTTAGAGGAGAGTGACCATGAGACCAAAGCGGGAGTGAGTCATAGAAAGTTATAAGAACAACTAATATGATACGTTTGTGAGAAACCAATGACTCTTTTATAGTTGATACGAAAGAGAGAACGGCGAAAGAAATGAAGAATCGACTATGATAGGAGAAGAGAGGAAGGAGGTGTGTATGTGCACGTTAGAGGAACACACTGTACAAATGTGACATGGTTTCGTTCAAAGGCATCCAATTAATGATGCTATACAGAAATAATATAATGTGAGAACATATATGATATACCATTCTCTATATCTATTTACCCGAAGAGGGGAAAATATTGCCAAGTATTTTTTTTTAAAAAAAAACTATTAGTGAATATGACATTTGTTTTAGAATTATGTAAATTCTATTACTAAAACCCATAAACAAAATTATGTGAGATCATATTGGCTGGGTGGCGTAGAGACATGTCCTTCCTCCATCTATTTAAGTTATGCAGTCCATTCTTGTCACGTAGAGTAAATGTGAGGTACCTTTGGCTTGTGTTATAATCCAACTTTTTTAATATGTATTTTCTTTTAAGATGTTCACCTTTTGGTATAAATTAATAATCAATCATTCTAGTCGTATAATGATGAATGGAACAGTACGTCTTGACGAAAACGTGTGAAGAAAATACAATATAAAATACTAATTGATTACGTTATTTATATATTTAAAAAATATGATGATAAACAATACTTTTTTCTCGTTTTTAATGCATCAAGTACAATTAGTTTTTTGCAGGCGTTGCAGCTATCAATGTGATCATGACACTAAGATTTCATTTGGGGTCTTTATCACCCACTTTATAAATAAAACATCTTTTTATGCGTTTCGTATATCATCATACGTAACGTACGGCCGTACAAGGTCGAAAACATTAAACATGATGACAAATTAGAGGGTCTGTTAGAAGGTTATACGTCTCATATAGCCCTATAAGACCCCTTATAACATACATATAGGGTTATCCGACGCATATAGTAAATTTCGACATTGACTATAAGGAACTTCAGGGGGCTATTGGAGGGGTTATACGTCTCGTGTAGGACTATACGACCCATCTATATGACTGTATGGTGCTATACGACCCGTATAGAAATCCGGGATGTTAATTTATAATTTTATGATGTCCCAGTAACCATACGTTTTTTGTCATCACTTAAACATTATATAGGCGATTGAAATTTCCTTCACTCACTCGTTTAAGGGGCAAATGTTGGTTCAAATAATAATTAACTTTTATCAAAGTATCTTAAGAATAATTTTAACCACTTAAAAATGAGTCAAATTAATTTCGATTAAACTCATTCCTGCGATACTAGAATCGACTCGTCCTATAGTTGGATTCATTATTATTATTAGCGGTAAACCAATCCCCTTAACTAAGAAAATAGGATTCTACTGATACAAAATAGTCAGCACACATAAAACATGCAATACCAAATTTAACCATATACCATAGAAACAATTATACAACATAAATATTAATGTAGACATTATATAATTCAATTAAACAGCTTAACTAATTTTAAAACAAACAACACAATTTGAAAAAAAAAATTAAAACAAATAAACAATTTGAAAAAAAGACAATACGTGTTTAACCTTCTTAGGTAATTAGATTTTAGTTTAACCTTGTCCTAGTATTTTATTACTTTAGAACATATATTAATGATGTAATATAAGGTTATATTATTCAGTATATTAAACATAATATAAAAGAACAACATAATGAAAAATAATAAATCTATAAAAGACATAAAGATTAGATTTTGTTCATATTAATATATTGCATTTGATAAAAAAAATTATTTTGTCACTTGTCATTCTTATTGACAACATCAAATCATTTTCTTTCAAAAAGATATTATAGTAATTTAAACATCCAAACTAATTTTTCTCTTATTAAAAGTTAATTTTATTAATTGTTATATTTCTCTCTCTTATTTAGATTTTAAAAAATCAAATGATCATTTAAAAAATAGATTTTATTAAGCAAATTAAAAATCACATCTCACATCTTTTTATTAAAATATTAATAATAAAAAATTCTATAATATAACTTTTCCTAAACACTAAACCTTTTTGAAACATTAAGATATCTGACTGTCTATCTATTTATAATTAAAAATTTTAAAATAAGATGTGACACAATTAAAAGTCTCATCATATAATTTCTTATTTCTTTATATTATTATTATTATTATTATTATTATTAATATTAAATACTAATAATATTACTCATATCATTTAAAAAATGATATTTTAATTAAAACATAGTTTTAAAAAACAAAAGTTTTTATAAAATACAAATAAAATGATATTTTTGAAAGAAAAATCATTTTTCTTAAAACAAAATATTTAAAAACCATAATTGTTTTATATATATTTTTTTAAATATATATTTTTGTTTATTTACTTAAAATAAATATTTATACGTAATTATAATCATATTTTATCTTCAAACCTGGTTTGATTAATTTATAAATTTTTATTACTAACTCTTTTATATTTTATTTTTCAACATGTGTAATACACAATGTACTAACCTATTTTTAAATTAAATCGAAAAGACATGTTTCATTAATTACTATAACTCAATTTCCAAGGACGATGGTCTTTGTCACCGGCCATTGCAAGGACGATGGTCTTTGTCACCGGTCATTGCAACCCCTGCACTTTCAATTTTGACAATTCCACCCTTTATATTTTTTAAAAAACTTTAAAAATTATCACTTTAACCTGCTCAAATCTCCAAAATTTTGAGTTACCCTTTACATTTTTATATATGAAATTAAATTCTTAGGTTCTTATTTTTATGTATGTGCTTATGTAAAGTTGAGTTCGTCTACGTTATAATATAAATTTTATTCGAAAACAATCGGAGATAAATGTAAAACGTTTTTTTCTTATTCTAAGTATGTTTTGAGTTGGTCTGGATAAATTTTGTCTGGAAACGGTTCAGTTCCAATATAGTACATTTTCATTTGGCTGTGTAAATTTAAGTTAGTGTATGTTTCGACATAAATTTAGTTTGCAAATTAGTTAGTGAGATTGTAGTATGTATACATACGACGACACCACACATGCATCTTTTTATATAAGTTTTAAGTTTGTCTACGCTTCGACATAAATTTTATTTGGAGTTGTGTCAAATATAATAGGTTTTCATATGACAATATAATTTCAAATTACTCCACGTTTAGTTAACTGTAATCTTATTGTATCACACCGCATAGTTCTCTTAAATTTCTATCCAAATATAATTCAAAACATCTTACGATCCCAAGAAGATACTCCTTTTATAATACTACATACTCTCGTTTTGTTAAAATTGATAATGCATTATTGATGAACAAAATAAACAAAAATGTTTATTTATTAAATAGAAATCAATCTGCACAAGTTATTAAACAAAAATTTAAAGTGTGGTTAAATGTTTATTTACATCAATCCCACGTGTGATCACTAGACCACCTTGTGAGTGTGCTCTCATGCACCATTTTTCGTCGTCACACAGTTAATCACATAAATAGTCTTTATAGTATTATTATATTGGTAAGTTTGTTATTAACTTTAAAAAACTACTTTTTAGCTTTAGTGTTTATTCAAACGTAACACATAATGTGATGCATAGAGTGAGTGGACGTTAAGTTTTATGTTTAAATTGAATGAATCGATAAAACTACTCTTATTTGAAAATATAAAAATATGGATAAAATAAATAGGTCTCCCTCCTATATTAGGAAATATAAAATAAAAAAAACTCATGGCCCACGACCATCTTCCTCAATCACTCAACTCTAACTCCCCACCATTGGTTTTCCGACAAGACCCTAACTCTCCGAATACATGACTCTATTGGTTCTTGTCACGTCCCAATCTTAGACTTAGCCTTGCGAGGCATCATTTGTCGGATTTACTCATCAACATATGACAAAGAGAGGATAACGTTCAATAGATATTAAGACTTTCACTAATAAAAACGTTTAGAAATCACCTTTACCTTGAATATAGCTTCTGAAAACTTAATCCGCTTACAATCTACCGGATTCTTGTTTCTACTAATATCTTATAAACAAAACATCCTAAACAAGTTTACAAATTATGTATGCTAATTAACTACTAACCTAGTCATGTGTAGACCTATGATTTCAAAACTGCCACCACAATGGCTTATCGCAATATACAAGCGCCTATCGTTATGAATCCCCTACTAGGGGGATCTACTAGTAGGGATGGACATTTGGTACCTGAGTACAGATATCGTACTGAACCGGTACCGACCAAACAAAAAAGGTACGATACTTGATTTTATGGTTCGAGTATTGGTACTAGGCGGTACTGGTAAATATCGAAAAGTACTGATTTGAGTTGAGTACCAAATATAGTTTTGTTTCCACTTTGATATATTTTGTGAGACACTAAAATGTTAAATGTTTTATATTTTGATATGGAGATTATGAATGTTGTTTGTATAACTTTGAGACATTTTTTACTTAAATCAATATTTAAGATTAACATAACAAGTTATTTTTTAGCTAAATAAATGCAAACACTAAAGCGGTATAAATCAGTAAAGTACCTAAAAAACTAGTAATGAACCGATAGATTCCGTACAGTATTCAATACCCACTTTTCAAGAAATTTAGTGTCGGGAGTTTTAGTACTAGTGATGGTATGGTATTGATCTCATTTCTACCTACTAGTCCCTTGTGGCCCACAAGTTGTGGGTATGTGTTGGATCGGATATGAACAATAGTTTTCTTAAAATTAACAATTAGTAATGTGAAATCTTCACTAATTGTTTACTTACAAATATAGATTAATACTTGAATTAAACAATAGAAAGGAATTTTTGAAAGAATTCACCTGATTATATTTACCAACTACAAAGTTCGATAACAAGAAAACAAATACACAAAGTAGTTACCCTTCAAATTATACAAGTATAAGATATTTATTGTGACATTCGTTATTTTCGACCAGTTTTGTATTTGTTATCCTGTATTGTAAACCCGACTCGTTTTGGTCTTCGGATCTTTGAATATTAATAAAATGATGGATTTTATGTTGTAGTCATGTTTCATACTTGTCGTGGCGTGACCCACAGTTCGTTTTAGCAAAATCAGTTTTTTTTAACGTTTTTGGTTCGTTTAAGGTCCGGACTTGTATTTTAACCATCCAAACCAACCAAGACCTAACCCATAACTATTCTAGAACCCTCCAAACATGTAGATACCTGGTCATAATTTATTTAAATTAAAATTTATTTTAAATAAAAGAATCAAAGTGCACCATTTTACCCACAGGACAAACGCATTACCCATTTCCTCAAACCCTAATCTTTCTCTATAAATACCACTCATTCTCAACTATTTTACCTGCACATTTTCATCTTGTTCTCCCAAAAGTTTTGATATTGTAAGTTGTTCTAGCTAGTTTTGCTTAAGTTTGACTTTAAAAAGTCAACGGAACGGAATCTTGCATTTCAAATCATTTCGGGTATGTAATTTTGGTTATTTTCAGTTTTTCTAAGTTATTTTATGTTCACAAAACCATTTTCATCTTTATTTAAGTCTTGTGGGCATTCAAACTCATATTTATGCATTTTAGACCCGTTTGGGTCGTTTTCGGGAAGTTTACTCACTTAACTTTCTTGTTTGAGTTTAGATCTGGAAGTTTTACCTTATTTTTAGTTCAATGGTTTTGGACATG
>BJCM01046143.1:0-10707 GCA_018326385.1 Flaveria bidentis | reverse complement strand
TGTTTTGCACTTCTTGAAACCTCTGTACACAGAGTTTGGAAGGGTAGTTTGAAGGGCTGTCATGGCTTTTCTGTTAATCTCTACTCTCTTCCTATCTTCATCAGAGTAGTTAGCCACATCCTTGGGGATCATACCAGCACCAGTAGCAGAAGGGGTGCTAGGTATGAAAGGTCCATTCTCAATAGACTCCCACATTCTTCAATCAAGAGACCTGATGAAACCTTCCATTCTTAAACACTAGGTATCAAACTCATCATGAGTGATCAGTGGGGACTTGTTCATGGTTCCAGTTTCCATATCAGTCTTGGAAATGGCTGCCATTTGAAAAGTTTAGTGTTTGTGTGAGTGAGGGATCTTAAGATGGTGAGATCTTATATCAAGTGCCTGGAATGCTCTGATACCAAATACAGGACCGGTGAAAGGGGTTGATTACAACACAACAACACAGTGAGGAGATTAACCAAACTTAATCAAATGGTGAACTGGATTAACCACAATAAGACACTAAGAACACAAGTAATGTGAGAGACAGAACACAAGAACACAAGTATATGGTTTTCAAGTTTGTAGTATATTGCTTTCTTTATGTTCTATTACAAGTGTTACAAAAGCATATTAGAAAGATACAAGAACATGAGATACTTATACTACATCCTACAACCGGCTATACTTTGAAAGCCAGTTGGATACAATTGACTAGACACAAACAAAATCAATTGTAGCGTCAAAAGGCAGATTGCCTTTTTGACTAGTGACTATGACATGCCATAGTTCACATCCTTATCTATTACACAAAGGATAAAGTACATGAAGTAGAAAGTTTACAGACTCAAGACCTCAATGTACAGTTACCAAAAGCATGAACCTTTTCACCAACTCATGTAAGTTGGTGAGTTGGAGAGATGCAACGAAAAAGTGTCCAACTTTATGGAACAATACATCAGATAAAGCATGTGTCAAAAGTCTTCGGAAGAAATCTGTATTCATAAGTTGAAGCTTCGGAAGACTTTGTCTCTGAGGCTTCGGAAGACTTCATATTTGGATTCGGAAGATATTGGTCTTGGCTTTGGAAGATTTCACACTTAGAGTATTTTCTGTTGCATGTGTGAAACTTCCTAAGTGTTCTTCTTCAATCTACTTGTGCAACATGCAAGATAGACTTAAGATGTTTAGGTTGCATCAGCCTCTTCATTAATCTCTACACTTTCCTTTCCTGAAGGTCTTGATAGAGAAATCTCCTTCATAGCCCATCTATTGGAAGGAGTGGTTAAAAACTTCTTTAGGAAAGGACAATTCACATTACTCATCATCAAGCTAAAGGTTGTCCTCCCATGCACTATAGCAGAAAGTGCCTTTTCCCCATCCATGATGACCTCTTGGCAGGTCTTCCAATATTCAAGCAAATGATCCTCATAAAGAACAAGATCAATGGTAAGGGAGGTGAGATAGTTAGAAAGGGCCAGAAAAGGGCAAACTTCTGAGAAACTTTAATGTTTCTCAGAGTTTTAAAGAGCAACTTGATTGTGTTGTCATTGAAGCTGCATGGAGAAATCAGGGTCATTTTTGTGGTTTGGGTTAGCCATTTTAGAAAGCTTAGAGGTGAAGGAAGTGAAGACAAATCCGGTTTCTGGGTGAATTTTGGTTTAGTAAAGGTACAAAGGTAGAAAAGAGTGAAAAAAGGGGGGAACTGTTGGGTATATATATGAAACAAATCTCAGACAAAGTTAATGAAAGAGAATAAATTTTGAAATCTGGATGTCAGTCCCACCTCTGAAAAAGTGTTTTCTTTTACCCAAACGTTAGTTTTCTTGGAAGTCAAAAATCTTCTGAAGGTAATTCTCCTTCAGAAGTTTTGATGAAAAGCTTCCAAAGCCAAATTGGCTGCAGAAGATATTCCCAAGAGTTTTGAAAAGTTTGCTTCAGAAGAGATCAACACTTGAAAGTTTTAATAAAAACTTCCGAGAGTTAATTTCTTTTGGAAGAAAATTGTTCTTTAATACATACAAGTATGTTGAGAAGAAGTTAAGCTTCGAAAGATATTGTGAAAATTTCTTTCAATGATAAATTTTCTCAAGTAGTTATTTGATTTGAAGACATAAATTTCTTCTGAAGGTAAAAGGATATCTTTCGAAGGATAATTTTTTTCCGAAAATCTAAGGAATGTCTTCAAAAAGATTTTTGTTCTTTGAAAGTAAACAAAGGTTTATGTAAGTGATAGAATAGACAACTTAGGACACACAAATGATTTAGAAATAATATGATTAAGTTTTAAGATAAGCTACTCAAAGTTAATCATACCAATAGGTAAAAAAAGATACTTAAATCTCTTATCATCAAAAGCTTTTGTGAACTGATCAACATATTGTTCATTTGTGTTAGCTTTGACTAGTTTGATTAGTCCATTCTCAAAATTATCTCTAATAAAATGATACCTGATATTGATGCGTTTTGTCCTTGAGTGCTGCACAGGCTTCTCTGTGATAGAGATGACACTATTGTTGTCTATGTGAATAGGAGTCTCCTTGAAGTTGAATCCATAATCTGACATCTGATTCTAAATCCAAAGCATTTGAGCACAGGAGCTTGCAACAACAATGTATTCATCTTTAGCAGTTGATGTAGATACACAAGATTGCTTCTTGCATTGCCATGAGACAACCCTTCCTCCAAGGAATTGACATCTCCCTGATGTTGACTTTGCAATCATATTGCATTGACCATACTCACTATCTGTATATGCATACAGATTAAAGTCATAATTCTTTTTATACCAAAAGCCAAGTGTTGGTGCACCTTTGAGATATCTTAGAATTCTCTTAACTGTGATTAGGTGTGACATTCTAGGGTTGGCTTGATGTCTTCCATAAATACATGTGGAAAACATGATATCAGGCCTACTAGGTATGCGGTACAAAAGAGACCCAATGATAGCCCTATAAAGGTGTTCATCCACATACTCCCCCACAAGTTCAGGCCCAAGGGAGTGGTTTCTTGTTATGGGTGTCTTAGCGACCTTACAGTTAGTCATGTTGAGTCTTTTAAGTATGTCCAAAACATACTTTGACTGACTTATGAAGATGCCATCTTCAATTTTCTTCACTTGCATTCCTAGAAAGAAATTAAGTTCCCCTATGGCACTCATTTCAAATCTATCCTTCATCAGCTTCTCAAAGTCTTTGCAAGCTTTGGATTAGTTGATCCAAAGTTGATGTCATCTACATATACTTGAACTAGAATTAAGTCATTCCTTCTTCCTTTGATGAGGAGAGTTCCATCTATAGTACCCCTTCTGTATCCATGCTGACAGAGGTACTAAGATAGAGTCTTATACCACTTTCTTGGTGCTTGATGCAACCCATAAAAAGCTTTATCAAGCCTGCAGACATAATCAGGATGATCTGGATCCGCAAACCCAAGTGATTTTTTGACATTTCCCTCTTCATCAATCACTCAATAAAGAAAAGGACACTTGACATCAAGTTGGTAGACCATGAAGTTCTTGAATGCAACAAAAGCTAAGAATATCCTGATAACTTTTAGTCTTACAACAGGAGCAAAACATTTGTGTAGTCAATTCCTTCTTCTTATGTGTACCCTTGAACAACCAGTCTTGCCTTGTTTTTGATGACAAGTCCTCTACCATCCTTTTTATTCCTAAAAACACATTTGGTTCCTATAGTAGTCTTCCTATTAGGAAGAGGACATAGGTTCCAAACGTTTTTCCTTTTGAATTCAAGCAGCTCCTCCTACATAGCTTCAACTCAACTTCCATCCTTTAAAGCCTCATCAATCTTTTTAGGCTCTATTTGAGATAAGAACCAAGAGCGAAGACAAACATTTGCATCATGAGTTTGTCCTCTTGTTTTTACCCCTAAATAAACATCTGCAATGATGCTTGAGGTAGGATAAGACTTATGGATCCTTAGTTGAGGGATCACAACAAGTTGTTGAGCCAGATCCAAATTAGAGAAATTTAGATCTAGTATTGAGGTTTCTCCCACCACATTAGCACACTTATCAAGTGAAACTTTATCCAATGAGTGTGTGACATCATTGATGTTGTCTTCAATAGGATGATTTTCAACATCTAGAAATTCTTGATCACTATCACCATCATTTTTCTCTCCTACATTTGAAGCTACTGCATCAGAGTTCTTTGCCTCTAAGCTATAATTTGAAGGCATTTTAGATGTATCAGTTGAATTTGTATTGTTGTGTTGATAGGGTCTCCATTTGCAGGGTTAGTTAGAAGTGGAGTTGAAGTATTGTTGTTTGAAGGATTAGGATCACCTGTTGGTAGAATATTTGTAGACCCTGAAACATTCTCACAAGATTTGTTAAAATAGTTGGTAACTAAATCAAGATTAAATAGCCAATCAAGACCAAAACCAGTTACACTGGGTGTGTGTTCATTGAAAGTCACATTGGCTAACTTCTCAACAATCCTGGTTCCGAGATTGTATACTTTATAAGCCTTAGCTTTGGAAGAGTACCCAATGAAATGTCTATTATCTGATTTGTCAACAAATTTGACAATTTGGTATTTGGTATTCAAGATGGTGCAAGGACATCTAAATGGCCTGAGAAAACCAATGAAAGGCTTCCTCTTGTGCCAAAGTTCATAAGGAGTCTTACAATGTGTCTTAACTACTAAAACTCTGCTATACACATAGTAGGCAGTGTTGACTGCCTCTGCCCAGAAGGTGATGGGCAATTTAAAGTCAGACAATATAGTTCTTGCAGCTTTAATAAGTGTTTTGTTTCTTCTCTTAGCAACACCATTTTGCTTAGGAGTCCTAGAAGCATTATATTGTCTTGTAATACCCTTTTCATCATAAAATATATCAAGGATTTGGTTCTTGAATTCAGTTCCTTGATTACATCTTATGGTTTTGACCTTATGATCAGATTGATTCTCAATCTTTAAGATGAAATATTTCGAAATCTCGGGAGTCTTATCCTTAGTTCTAAGGAAAAAGACCCAAGTGAATCTTGTAAAGTCATCTGTGATCACTAAACAGTAAGTGGTCATTCCTACACTCATTACACTAGTGGGGCCAAATAGATCCATATGTAACAAGTATAGGGGAGTAGTGATGGAGTTTCTTTCCCTTTGGCTTGTGAGATATCTTGTGTTGCTTCCCTTTCAGGCATGCAACACAATGGTCATCACTTGCAAACTCTTTCTTTGGCATTCTAGTTATCACATCATTCTTGATTAGGTTATTCATGTTCTTAAAGTTTACATGGCACATTTTTATGCCAGAGGAAAGACTTATCACTATTTTCTTTAGATAGAAAGCATGAAACTTTTCCTGAGGGAGATGTTTCTTGCAGATCCATCATGTTCCCTTTCCTGGGGGCTCTGAGCAGGATATGCTCATGAGGAGTGACCACTCCGGGCTAGAGAATAATGCACTCATGCTCAGTACGGAGCATATTATGACTCCGATCAAAAGATTGAGATACACTTAAAAGATTGTATCCAAGCTCCTTGAAAAAGTTTACCTTCTTAATGTTGAGCTGACCATTTGTGACCTTGCCCTTTCCAGTTATGTAACCACTAGTATCTCCTTCAAAAGCAACTAGTCCTTCATCAATCTTTTCAAACTTTTGGAGTAGTGACCTATTGCCTGTCATGTGCCTGGAACAACCACTATCAATGATCCATACTGTTCCTGTTTGTCTTTAATTGTTCCTGCATAAAAGAGATGGTTAGTTACATTTGGAATTTGAAGGTATTGAAACAATAATAGATGTTAGATCTAGGAATGATAGGTCTAGATCAGTTTGTATAAGCTTAGAACTTTAATCAATACATGTAATGAATATTTGTAATTCATTATTTTAATCCATGCATTATGTATATAGGTTAACCCATATGGGTGTTGATTTATGTGTATGAGTGTAGGTACAAACATTATACTTGGTCAATTTCTGAAATTGACTTAGTGTAAGAAAAATATACGGATGAATAATTTTGTTCTTCTGTAAATATCTTTCTTACAAGACATTCATCCGAAGATCTTCTATGGATGAACATCAGTGTTCACAGATGAATAAAACTACATGAAGAAACTGAAGTAAATACTTCTATGGAAAACAAAGTAGTTGCGGAAGAACAAATTGGTTGAAAAAGACAAAAGTAGTTGCGGAAGACCAAACACTTGGACTTATATCATACAAGTGTTTCAAGTCAACAAGTAAATCACATACTCCTAGGTTTCATATCGAGGGGGACAAACAACGACAAAAACACCATCACATCATTTCACATGATTAACACAAACCCTAGCAACCGTCATATCAACACATCAAAAATCATAAACATAATCATAGCATAGAATATTGTTATCAATTATTTGATTCTTTGTAATCATTAATAAGTTTTAATGAATTACATTTGATTCAAAACATTATTATTTGCATATTGTTGATATCGTTTGAGTATTTATTGTTTATTTTCTCTGGTGTCGATATTTATTAATTAATCAATTAAACAACGACTAATGGTAATTACGTGATGATTAATTTGAAACCAATCTAACACTGATAATTCTTGATTGCGATCCAAGGATTCACAGTTGGTATCAGAGCCAAGTGCTCATTGATCTAGATCGATTGATCTATCGGTGTTAGAAGTGTTTAATTGAATAGATCTATTAGTATTCTGACTAGATCTATAGTTTTCAAGCAAAAGTAATTTGGTGTGAAAATTTAAAATTCAATAAATTAGTGATTTGTCTTTCAAAATGTATTGTTTCGTTGTTCCGTTAGCATTGATCTATATTCAAACTAACTGAACCATAGATCTGTGTTATTGGCTGACTTTTATTAACTATTCATAAGAAACTTGTTTCAGTTAAAACTTCAATATTTGACTAAAATAAGTATCTTTGTCAGTTAAAACTTCAATATAAACATTTTATCATATTGAGAGTGAATCAATTCCTTAACAACTCCATAGGTTAATGCAATTGGTAACCGAGATGAACATCATGGAGTTGAAGTATACAAATGAGGAATTGAACAAAAGAGCTCCATACTTTGCCTGAAAGTTGGAAGCAAACTGTGTCCATGTTCAAGAACACCATTGATCTCAAAGCAACTGACTTAGATACATTGGTAGCTAAAGTTGAGGCCCTTGAAATGGATGAAAAATCAAGAGACAAGAGTGTAAGAACACATGTCACACCTTATCATTTTAAAGAAACCAAAAGTGCTGGAAGTGCTTTTATTTCTAATAATGATAGTGACAACTCTTGTACTTTGAGTGAAGATGAAGAAAAAGTGAGCTTTTATGCATCAAATCCTTCAAAGAAATCTTCTCAAAGTAAATTAGGAAAAGAAAATGGAAGACAAGATGATAGAAAAGATGCATCTACATCAGCAACAAAGTCTTCAACAAACAACAAGCAAGTAGAGCCCATAACTATGATTCTGGATTTTGAAGAACAAAAAGTAGCATTTGCAGCTTGTAGTTCAAATTTTCAAGCCTATTTGGGAAGCATATTAACACCTGTAAAAATCTGCCAACAAGACTTAGAAGAACTACATCAAGATGTAGTAGAGGAGATGGATTTGAAATGGCAAATGGTAATGATTGCTTATAGAGCCAAACAATACTTGAGAACAAACAAAAATTTGGCTGCAGCAAGCAAAACATTAAAGATTGGTGTTGATATGTCAAAGGTAAGATGTTTCAAATATAATCTTTATGGGCATTTCTCAAGAGAATATAATCAACAATCAAATCATGACATGAGACAACAATGGCAACATGAGTCTCATTAGCATCAATCTCATTAAACAACAATATCTCACAGATTTTATAGACAACTACAGCTAACCAAATCATCCCCACCAGCCAAAAATGCATCAACAGGACCTAGTAATTCAAAAGAAACTGGGCTGATCATTCTTCAAGATGGAACCTATTATTGGAGCATGTATGAGAAGGAATTTTTGGAAAAAAATCAAGCTTTAATGGCCCACATGGAGAACAAAGTTCCACCTATGGCTAGAGAGATAAAAGATATATTATGTTCATCAGTGTGTGTTGAGGAAGTTGAAAGATATAGAGTCCATGCTCAACAACTAGCTGATAAAGTAAAAGAAATAATGATTTTGAATGAATCTCATGTAAGTGAACACAAATAATATTAACTCAAAATTAACTCTTTACAAAAAGTTTTAGATGAATTTGTTTCATAAAATTACAGCTTAAAAGCCCAACTTGAGCATCTGACCACTTCCTTAACTAAATCCATTGCTAATCATGCATCAACTAAAGTGAAACTTCAGAAGTTTCAACTTTCATCTCAATACTATGAAAAATTAATGAATTCTCATATTGAATCAAAAAACAGGTATGGGTTGGGATATAATGTTGTTGCACCTCCTTTGAGTGATAACTATATAACTTTACTTGAATCAATGACAAATAGCTTGTCAAATCATTTTGTGCCATGCACCACGTTTGAAACAAAATGTATTGAACAAGTTAATAACATTGAATCTGAGGTGAGTGAAACTGAATCTTCTGAATCAGAAAAAATCAAACAAAATGTATCAGAATTTGACTTTGATGGATATGATGACTTGGATGATTCTGATGAACATGATAATAACTCTATAGATAAACTGAACATTGGTAAGAATGTTTAATTTGAAACAATCATTCCCAAAGTACTCGAGCAAACAAAGTTTCCATATCCTCCAAAGCAAAGAAACATGTTGAAGACTATTTGCAAGAGAATAGCTCAGGTAAATGAAGGCCTTCAAGTATTTCATCAGCAACAAAAATCTTCAACTAAGGTGATTAAGTAGTGTACATCAACAAAACTTCTCCTGAAGAAGAAACATCCCTCAGTAGCATATATGTGGAAAAAAAAATGTACTAAATCAGTAGATGATCTGTGGAAGGCAAAAGAAACAACTAACAAGAAAACAACTCAAAAAGGTGTGAGCTCAAAGCAACAAACTTTAGCGGATAAACATGAACATTTTGACTTCATGTCAGGAAAGGGAAAGGAGTTAGCTTTAGCAAAGTTTAAGAAGGAATTGAAGACTCAAAGACAACAAAAGAAGTAGAAATTGATTAAGTCTGATAATGGGTCAGAAGAAAAGTACTGCAAATGGTGTGACATGAAAAATCACGACCCTGAAGACTGTTACTTCAGCAGCTATTGCTCCATCTATAATATGAACAATCACATGACTTCAGATTGTTACTTCAACAAACATTATGCTATTTGTAACAAAAATATCCATGCCACTCAGGAATGTTATTTTAATAAAGAGAACAAGACAAAGAGCAAAAAGGAGAAACAACATGAGAAAGATGAATCAGAATCTCAATCAAGTGAAGATCAACAAGATTCATGATTAAAGAAACAACAAAAACAAAAACAAAAGGTGACAAAAATACAAGAGAAATCATTAGTTGATAATGAACCTTTGAAGAAAATTCAACCTCAACAGAATTCAAAGACTCCTCAACAATCAAAGACACCTCATAAAAAGGTGGATTTGAACAATAAGATGTCAAATGCTAATGACACTTTCTTTGATAATTTTGAAAAAGGAACTCATGTTTCACATTCAAAATCAAAGGATGATAAAACTTTCGACAATCAAGGATCATCATCAAAGTCAAAACAACAAATAAGAAAGAGAAGATACTTGAGGAAGCGTGTTAGGATCGTGTATTGAACAAAATACTAACTGATTAACGTGTATACCGAATCAAATAGTGCAGAATCCTATTTGATTGGCGATCCAATCAGTGAGAACGCACGTAGAAACAATTATGTGTTGAGTCTAAACATTAAGAACGATTAGGAATTGATCTACCGCGATCTAGGAACTTGGAACAGGTTCTTAGAGGTCTCTGGACGGCTAGGATACGTCTGGAGTCGAAGTGTATTCAATGCTTACGTTTTTCAACGAATTAAGTGGTATTTATAGGTTAGGGTTTCTTATTCGGGCGACTGAACCATTAGCATGGTTCAGTCATGCGATTGAGCCATGCGGTTGATCCATTCACACGACTGAGTGTTCAGTCGTGCGACTGAGTCAAACTCATGTTACAGTCATACGACTGATCCAGTCTCCTGGTTCAGTCATGCGACTGAGTCATTCGCATGAAGTTGTTCATGCGTATGGTCCATTAGCATGGGCCATTCGCATGATAACTTTATATTACTAAGTTTGAATGTATTCATTATCATTACATTATTTATATTAGTTCAAACAACCACAAACCTATATAATCACTTCGATAAGCGTTAAACAACTAATTAATGAAATATTAAACATGATAAACACAACCAAAAATTTGCATTTCATTAAGTACCCAACTATTACATATGGGTAAGACAATACAGACATATTACATTAAGATTAAAAACTAGGTACACATGTATCAACAAACTCCCCCTTGGACCAAGATTCATCTATTGTCTTACCTTCTTCATAACCTCCTCGTATTTCTTGTACTTCTCCTCTCTTGTGACTCCTGCATGTATTTCAAATGCAAAGCAGAGTCTGATCACGTTTTGGAATTGGAGGGCTTGTACAATATCCTGCGTGTCATAGAACAGTGACCACTTGTATAGTGTGTAGACATCTTTAGAAGACAAGTTGGTAAGCCACATTGGGTCAAATACCCTGATAGTATCCATTCTGCCCTCTTTGTTCAGAACT
>BJCM01046093.1:0-12490 GCA_018326385.1 Flaveria bidentis | reverse complement strand
GTCAGTTTCTATTTCTTCAAGGATGGGTTGTAATGCAGGTGCACCACCTTGAGTGATTTTGCCACTCCTTATGGTGATAGCTTTGACTTGAGCATTAGGTTTTATCATAGTATTGCTAGGCAAAGCACCTTAGGGTCTCTCAGGTAGTTGTTGGGCTATCTGACCTACTTGGTGTTTAATGGTTTGCAATGATGCTTTGTTGCTTTTGATTTTAGCCTCGTTTCTTTGGAACCTCTCCTTATTTCTTCGATTAGATTTTTGGATGTATTCATTTGTGGCTTGTGTGGTCATCAACAATTGTTGCAATAAGTCTTTCATTGATGATGCTCCATGGTCTTGATTACTACTGCTTGGACCTTGGTATGGTGGTTTTTGTTGTTGGTAAGGTGGCCTTCGGTTGAATCCATATGATGATTAGTTGTTACCAGTCTCTCTGTAACTCGAGTTGCTCCTCCAATTTGAGTTTTTGTTATGAGTTCTTTGGGCCTCCTACATAATCAACACCTTACTCGTCATAATGCCTTGTGGGCATCGTTAGTCTTGTGTGAATTTCCGCATGTGTTGCATTGTGTTGGAGTTTTCTTCAATTCGGCTTGCAATTGTTCGAATCGTTTGGTTAAACCTTCTAATTAGGTTGTAACTAGGGTTTTAGTGTCTACTTCATGAATGCCTTTAGAACTAGGTTTGGTTCTTAAAGGATTATAAGCAAAGCTCTTCTTAGCTTCTCTTTCTAGGGCTTGTAATGCATCTGTTGGCGTGACACTTCCAAAATCTCCTCTCACACTTTGGCCGACAGCTTATTTGTGTGCTTCGCTGATTGCATCATAAAAGGTTTGACACTACAGCCACCGATCAAGTCTGTTATATGGGCATCTCTGAAGGAGACCTTTGCATCTCTCCTACGCTGCGTGTAATGATTCATCGTCAAATTGGCGAAAGCTTGTGATGATGCTTCTTAGTTGGGTAGTGCGATCGGGTGCAAGGTATTTCAAAAGGAATTGTTCAGCCGATTTCGCCCATGTAGTGATGGAACCAAGCGAAAGTAAATCAAGCCAGTTAATGGCTCAGCCTTGAACTGAAAATAGAAAACGTCTTAGTCTAATGGCATCGTCTAAACAGTTATTGATTTTAAAGGTCACACAAATATGATGAATCGTGAGATATGCGCGTTAGGATCTTTGTCTTGCAATTCGTGGATATGAACAGAGTTTTCTATGAGTTGGATAATACTAGACTTAATCTCGAAATTGTTGGCCGTTGTTGCTGGTTGGATAGCACTAGACTCGTAACCATCAATTAACGGGGTTGCATAGTGTGTCATCTTCATCTCCTCGTCTTGGTTAGCCATGTCTTCTTCGGATGGTGTACCTTCCAAAACATCTTCTTCAGTGATTGTAGTTGTTTGTCGTGATTTCGTGTAACCTTTGACGGAAAAGTCGTTTGGGTTTCGAAAAAGGCGAAATAAGTTCAGGACTAGACGATTCGGACATACACTAACTTATGAAACATAAACTATCTAAGGCTTAAAATGAATGAGGAAAATGTAACGAAACTAACTAAGGCAAACTATCTAAGAAAAATAAAATAAATTTGAACAAAATTTATTAACAGGATATAAACAAGATAGTCAAAAAATTAGATTGTCTTTCAAACCTATCGTGTGTCCCCGGAAATGGCGCCAAAAACATAATGTGATGCGGAGTGTATATATTATGATAAAGATTTTTGGCACAAATTCAGTTTTAATTGGTTATTACTAATACTAAACCACACACACAAAAGGCAAGTGTACCTATCGTGTGGTAATATAGTGATGGTAATAACCGAGTATCAATCCGTGAACACACCTAGCCTACTCAACAACCTTAATGTTCGACAACCAGATTTGGTTTTTATTTGAGAAAATGATAAGTTGCATTGCTAAAATTTTTGGGGTTTAAAAACAATAAGTAAAATAAAATAAAACAAGATTGAAGCGTTCGGATTTAAAATCAAGGAATAAAGGCTATCATCCTAATTAGATACACTTATGTAATTATGATGAATTGATGTAACACCCCAAAAAGTCAAAACGAGTCATCGAGGATAATGGGCTTAGTTAGTAGGTATTTAATAAAGGAAGGAAATAGGTTATGGGCTAAATTAAGCTTATGGGCAAGAGCCTAAGTGATTAAGGGCCCATAATCAGCCCTTTTACCCACCTAACCAGCCACCATCTCCCTCATTTGAAACCCTAGCCTCCCAAATTAGTAGAGAAAGAAAATAAAGAGAAAAAGTAAAGAAAACTCAAGATTTGGAGCTTTAAAGGTTAAGAGATTGAAGATCTGGCCGTTGGAGCATCAAACCATAAGAAATGAGCAAAAAATCCAGGTAAGATTCGCTCTTTAAACCCTTCTGTAGATCAAACCCGGATTCAAGGGTTTTGAAAAGTTGCAAAGAATCGCATAAAGGTCACATTTTTACATATGAAAACGTGTAAAAAGCTTAGATATAGCCTCATAGATGATAAACTAAGAGATTCGACGTCAAAAGTTGAGATTTTGGGTTAAAAACGGGTTGGTTCGTAATTTTTATGCGATCTGCGAAACTATGTGTGCATCCAGCGAAATTGCATATTCAAGCTGCGAAACTGTGGGTTATCCAGCAAAACTATAGTTTCGCATATAATTTCGCAGCCATGGAATTCCAACGAAAGTTGGGCGAAACTAGCAACAAAACTTCCAACAAAATTGCTTATCTGGAAGCAAAATTAGCAGCGAATTTAGGCAGAAATTAACCCCTTTAAATCTTAACTTATCTGCACGTTGTGTAGTGTGACCCTAGCCTAGAAAGCTTAGTTTAGAGGTTACTCTCGGTATCCAGGTGAGTTCTAGATCCCCTTATTTATAAGTTTTTCCATGTTTTGGGATTATTATGCATATTAAATATACGTTTTTAAATGACCAAGAATTTAAGATGTTTCAACAGGAAGATCGATTATTCTATAAGGAAATGTGTTATATAAATGTTTAAAAATAAAAAAAAATTGCGCTGACCTGGCAGTCCAGCCCCAGCCAGGGGCGTTGCCCCTTGGACCCCACTAGGGCTTGCTGCCCCTAGGACCCCACTGTTAGGGTCGCCGCCCTCGAACCCACGTTGTCCCGCGGTGGGTCAGTTATGTTTTATGATGACTAGAACTTGGCATGTTGTGTACTTATTAAGTTAAGTATTATATATTAAAGTGGAAGATGATATTAATGAAAATTGAAAGTTAATGAATGTTACCCTCGGGCTCGTTTGATGATGAAAAGTCTTGCAAGCACTATGATAAACTTCACTTACGTGAGTCTGATGTATGAGGATTGATCTATATTCATGAGCAGACTATGTGCCTTGCAGTGTGGATCAACTGTCAGGGGTTAGCTACCATGTTGATGTGTACCGACAGGGATCGACATTCGTTGTCGATCAACATAGAGCTCTTGCTTTATGCAATCTCGTTTATGATGAAGTGAAAGATATTAAAGAATGAAAGAATGAAAGATAATGAGCATGCTTATTAAGATGAAAATGTTATGGATTATGATGTATGCATGGTCATTATATGATGGATAAAGTTTATATTTTCTTATAGTAACTAAAACTAGAACTCACTCAGCAAAGCTGACTTTTATGCATAATAGTTGGCAGGTAATTTGTTGAAGCTGAGGATGGAACCTGGGGGCTACTTGGAGAGCTATGGATGGCATTCCTGTTTGTGAAATCTTTTATTGTAATTCAAGAAATAGTAATATGTTTTATTTACAAACAAATAACAAATGTATGAATACAATATAATTTCCAAGTTTTAAATGAATGTCTAATTGTTTCTGTTGTGTTGTTTTGTTATTGAAATGATTTTATGCTATGATTAACCAACTGTGAGGCTTCTCAGGAACGGGGCCTTACAATTGATGGTGTGATTAAAGATATTGATTAATGTAATTATGTTAATGTTTATAAAGGTGAGCTGACGTGATTTCTCGTCTATCCGCTCGTAGTGACCAGGATCACGTCAGGTTGAGTTTTACTGCTTAGATCAAAGCCTGAGTAATGTAGGTAAATCTTTTACGACCTTTATGACATACGATTTTTAAAAACATAACTTAATGTTAAAATGAGAGTTGATCAGGTTCCTTTCTAACATACCATTAATTTTAGAAAACTATAACAATTACTATAGATTTCTCAAACTAATAAAAGGGGACTGACAAATGATCAGAAAGTTAAGGTGATATGATTTCGAATAACCATTTCTAGTTCATTAGCCATGGATTTATTATTAAGATTGGCTTTGCGAATAAAAGTTGATCATATGTTTTTCAACTGTGTATGACAATTACAATTACAAATCATAAAGTTATAACTTTCCATTCAAATATAGATGCTACGCATCAAAAGTTTTCACAAGAACCATCATAACAATAACATAATATAAATCACACCATTAGTTCATCACAAATTACATAAGTTTTATCCAATTAGGATGATAATGAGAGTTTAGCTCATAATGAGCTTGAACGTAACAACATATAACAAAGAAGACAGATATAAAATCATCGGTGAAATGGAATAATCAAACCAGTGATCCACAATGGATGAGGTTAGACAATCTCGAGCTTCTTCCAACTGTTGTATGCACCTTCCATGCCTCCAAATGATCTTTAAGGCTTGATTCCCGAGAGAATTCTACAGAGAAACTCTCCCACCAAAGCTTGCCAAAATGGTAAAATTAGGCTTCTATCTATAGTCTTTCTAGAGTGTTTAAGCATGGCCCCGTGCTAGTACAATGCTTACAAAAGTTGGTCACTCGTGCGTACAGGTTGTGTCGGGCACGACCATATGCTAAATAAGGCACGACCCCATGTTGGAGGTGGGGCATGACCCCATGCTTAATTTTGGGGTACAATACTTTTTGTCCTATCAGATGTCCAAACACGGGGGTGTGCCAATTTTAGCACGAAGTTATGTTTCAGGCAAGGAATGAGGGCGTTCTTAATGAGGCACAGCCCCGTGCTTGGACTCCAAAGCTTGGATTTCTTCAATTTCTTGTCAAATATGATTCTTTTGTCCATCTTGCCCTTTTTAACACATGAAAACACAATTTAACCATTTTAAGTACATAATCATCATTTTAAGGGAGATATTAAGGAATAATTGATGTGCTTTTAATAAGATTTTTATGTATAATTTGAAGCACATCAGCTTCTTTTTAGAGTGTACATATCCTTCAATTACTTTGTATCACTTTGTAACTTGCCTGGGTTTTGTTCTAATTTGAGTCACATCTTTTGCTAATTTTCCCACATGCTTGTTCCATGCTTCATATGCTTTATCTTTTGTTTCATTTCCCTTTTTGATTTCCTTTATAATATTCATATGTACATCCAACTTTAAGGTTATAGATTCATCATTACTATACGCTCCTGATTGATTACCTTGGTCGTTCTTTGATGAACTACCTTGTTGACCTCCTTGATTGTAGCCACCTTTGTTGTAAGAGTTTCCTTCATAACTATCTTGATAGTTCCCTTGCTGGTGGTTTTGATATGATTGATTATCTTGGTTAGATCCTAGAAAATTCGGATTCATTTGGTTAGCAGCGTTCCCATACCTAAAATTAAGATGGTTCCTCAATCCGAGGTGATAAATATTAGAGTTCATATCAAACCGCTTTCTTTCTTCATATACTCGATTCACCTCTTCATGTTGTCCCTAAAAATGAAAATCTTCACTTGAATGCCCTAATTCCCAACATTCATTACAAACATCAAATCTAACTGAAGCTACATATTTTGTTCCCATCTGTCCTAGCTTGGCCAATTGTCTCTTGAAAGATGCAATCCTTTCTTTAGTCTTCTAATCAATGGTGATTGACCTTATCAGAGCGGGCTTTGACCTTCTATAAGCCGAAGCTTATGCCTTGAAAATTTTGCACATTCTTTCGTGGAACTTCCAATCCATGTCTTCATAATTAGATAAGAATGTATAGTTACTTGTGGAATACAAATACTTTTTTTCCTCTGGTCTTGAATCCATTCGAAAATGCCTTAATCAATATCCATCTTTCAGTACCATGATAGGGACACATGCAGATCAACTCCTTGAATCTAGTAAATGCCTCATGAAATTATTCACCTACTTGTGGTTGGAAAGATCGAATGGCCTCTCTCGCATCACTAGTCTTTCCCATAGAATATTATTCGTTAATAAAAACTCTTTCCATCTCTTGCCATATGTGAATTTTGTTATCAGGCAACATCAGGAACCATTTCTTAGCTCTATCATTTAAGTAAATTGAAACAGTTTCAATCTCACTTCATCTTATGTGAAGTGATTCCCATTGATAGTGCTATGTATAGATATCAAATTCAGCAAAATGTACATATGGTTCTTTTGTTGTAGTACCTCTATACACAAGAAGAATGGTGAGATAGTGAGGGTGTATATCAAAAGATCTTCCTCTATGGTTTGGAGGTGCAATACGATTTAGGTTTTTAGAAATAGCCAATCTGACATGACTATCCACATCTTGTATTGGAGCTCTCTAAGATCTTCTTTCTTGGTTGACATTGTTATTGGTTTTGCCCCGTTATTGATTGATAGGTAGTACATTCCACCAAAATTGATCATTCCCTAAATTGTTGTTTCTGTTATATCCATCACCTCTACCAAAATTTCCATCCTAAGAAAAATAATTTACACCGTTATAGGAATCTTCATGTTATTACACTTACCCTCATAAATTCATCACCCATGTGAACACTATGGATGCTCACATGATCAAAGTCATCTCCTTGGTTGAGGTTATTTTGATTCAGGTAATATTTGGTGGTGGTTGATTCAAATTATTGTTGTTGTGGTTCTTATTTGGTGGTGGGGGTTGATTTAGGTCTTGATTTTGGTTATTAGGGGTTACGAGCGAGTTTAGGTTTGGGGCTATATTCCCTCCTTGTGGAACATTTAATGGTTCCATCTCTATCGACTGGGATGAACTAGAAGTTGCTTTTTTAATTGCACGGGAAATTGTTGGTACTAGAATTCCCGCTCGATGTAAAACACGATTTTGTTTTGCCGATCTTTCAATCTCCAGATCAAATACGAATGGTGATTTACTACCCGAATATCAAGTATGCATGCAACCTATCACCTACACATTGAAATAAACCAAGTGTAACGATGAAAAAAGAAAGCAAACAAAAGCACTTAACAAAAACACATGAAATTAAACAAAACAACTAAAGCAATCAATTAAACTAAGCACCAAGCGCACAGTCTCCCCGGCAACGACGCCAAAATTTGATTGGTGCCGAATACCCAATCGAATAAGAAGATAATTTGTTTATTTTGTGATTTCTAGATACATTAATTAGTTAGGGTACATAGGTGTGGGTCCCACGAGAAGCCTGTGGATGGTGTCACACGTAATTGATTCACAACTTAACTTAATTTTCAATTGTCACTAGACTACAAATTAGAGATGACTGAAAATTAATTAAAAACGATTACTTTATCAAACAAAATGAAAACTTAAACTTGGATTGCAATTAATGAGATGAAAGAGAGCACCACTGGGTTTCGAAAATGTAATTGTAGCTATAACCTATGTTTCACCTAATCATGAAAGTTTATTTGTAATCACCATTAATTATAATAACATAATTATAATTAATGGTTAACAATATAAAATTGATAAATTGATAATCAATAACCAAATCAAATAATCATAAATCTTTAATCAACGTATGGTTCAAAGCACATAAACAAATAAAAGTTCTTAAACAATCAAAGTTTATGTCTTGATTCAATAAAAATATAAGCAAGCACAATCAAATCACAAACCATCTGTCTTAATCTTCCACTTGGGCATATGAATTTTTGATTAATTGATGATTAGAGAGAGTTCCAATCGCTAAAAATAGTCCAAAGATTTGTTATTGGGGTTGGAGGAAAGTGTCCCTTTGAAACCCTAATGTTAGGGCTTTTATATGGTTCAAATTTCAAAATTATCCACCAAGATATGTGGCAGGCCGTAAGTTACGACCTGCCTATGTTGTCCATATTCTTCCTTGTTTTTAACACATGTCAAGAAATAATCTTCATATCCTCGATATCCTATATAAATAATGTCTATTAAGTTCTATTTAACCTATATTTCAAAGCGTAATAAAGTAATATCATTTCACTTATAATGTATATTAAAAACATGATATTAACTCTAATGCATGTATGCATAATACCCAATTATCACTACCATCAACACTTGCATTGGATTGTTGTGCAACCCAAGTCAAAGCAATAACGACCTCCTTATGAACTTAGAACAAGACAATTGTTAATCTTCAAATTCTCAAGAATACTTTTCTCCAACCCCCTTATTCTCTTGTCTTATTTTTCCTCTTACATCAGACAACAAAAGAACCAAAACTCCTTTTTTTTCTTCATGTGAACAACACAAAATCCATGCCGACACCAATAAACTCTCGTCTACTCTTACTCCGATCAGAAGACCCACTTCAGTTCTTTCTCGAAAATCAAATCACAGGTTGTGATTAAATCTAAGTCAAATGATCAAACTACATGGGTTGATCCATTGTTCTTCGACTACGAACTCTTGCTTAACATTGGTATAACAGTTTGTGGTAGCAACAGGTTTCCGTATTGGTAGAAACTCCAAAAAATACCAGTTGATATGTGACTTATCTTGTCGGATTCAATCACTCATTGATTGAATTACAAGATTCCACAATCTTTTAATCATAATTAACTCGGATCTGATATTCTCTACTAGGTCAAGTCTTCGTTTAGTTTCACAAGTCTCGATCTTCATCGTCTATAACAGGTTGATCTTTATCTCACTCTAGTACCAATTGTTGGAATCAATTGGATCAAAACAAACAATAAACACAATGATTTTATGAAACCCTCATGACTCTTTTAATATTATAAACTCAAACAAAGACTTAAACCAAAAAATTACAATACTCTACTCATCTATTTATACTAAATCTATGCACTACCAGAAAACTCTATTTTTGCAACAGTTTTTTGCGACAAAAAAATTTTGTCGCAAATACCAACAAAGTAGTGACAAATTTACAACAAAATGGAAAAGCCCAAAATTAACAAACAGTTTGCGACAGGGTTGCAACCAGAAAAACAATCGTGGCAAATCTGTCACAAAAATTAAGCGGGAAATTAAAATTTTGTCGCAATTTATGACAAGTTTGCAACAATACGGTGGAAAGATTCAAAATGTAAGCGGGAACCAAAATATTGTCACAAACTTGTCGCAAGTTGCGACAAAATTGTGACACAAATTTAAATCTAAACAATTATTTAAAGCAACACAAAAAATTTAATATTATATATTTTAAAAAATTTTAATTTATAATATTAGTTTTTTATAATATTAGTAATCATAATATAAATATAAGATTTTTATAATTTTATTTTTTATAAAGAAATATAGTTTCTAAATAATACTTTTTGATAATATTCGTAATAATAAACTTAAATATTATTTCGTTTTGATAGTATTAATAATAATGAAATAAAACGTAATCTTTTGAAATGAGTTTGTTTCTATGATATTAATTGGCATTATATGATAAAAATAATTATTATTTAATGCTTTTTATTAATTAAATATATATTTTAATTATTCATGTGTATGTGATTGTATGTCTGTATATGTATGGATATCGTGATTATATATTGATTATGATTGTCAATGAGATCAAAAAAAGAAATTAAAGGCAGTATTAGTTGATTATCAATAAATAGGGTCAACTCGCCATAAATGTTATTTAATTATGGGTTAACGATTGTTAACAATGATTCGTTAGAGGCAATTAAATTCATTTAGCTATAGTTATCGATCATAAAGTTAATATTGGTCGATTAGGGTCCATTAGTATTTATGTATGTGCATGTATTGGTATATTTGTGTAAGTGATTGTAGGTGTGCGTGCGTGCGTGCGTGCTCGTGCGCGCGCGCGTGTGTGTATACATACATACTTGCATACACGTATATGCATGATTGTGTCTCTGTGGGTGTGTATGAGATACACAATGAGTATTTGTGTATTTGAGTATGCATAACACGTATTGTGTATTAGAATTTATCAATTTGTTTAACATGTAAAGTTTATAAAGGTAATGGTATTTCATATATAATAAATACATCACAAAGATAAATAAAAAAACATTTAGAACCTATAAAAAATACACAAAATATAGTTGTTGAAATATTGTTGCGAATTTGCGACAACTTTACGACAAAACGTCGATGTTGTCGTAAATTTGTCTCTGCAACAAAAACCAACTCGTCGTAAAGCTTTATTTTTGCTTTTTATCTTTTAATTCCCAACTTCCCTTCCAGTTTCTTCCATAGACACAATTCACAAGGGTTTTCAACTTACGACCGTCATACACCGCCGAGCACACAGTCAAGTACACACCACCGCTCCTTCCTTCGTCAGTGCTTCGATCTGCTGAGTACACACCGCCGTTGTACGCCGTCGAGTACACACCGCCGGTGCCACAATCTGCCTCCGTCGATGCTTCGATCTGCCAAGTACACACCGTCGTCGCACACCACCATCGATGGGTTTTGTGACAAAGGTTGAGATTGATGGGTTTTTGAGCGCAGAAGTTTTAAATTGACGGACCTGGTGATAGATTTCAACTTTCTATTTAGTGTTTTGTCCACAAAAATAGTTCACGTTATCAAAAAACTAACGGATTTTACTCTCAGTTACTAAAGGATAGTTGGAATAAAATAAACATAAAGTTAGAAGTACTTATAAACATTTTATTGAGTTGGATTAATCCCGACCAATAAATAAAACTTATTATTAATAAAATAAAATAACTTTTTTTAAAATTCTAGTAAAACTCAATGTCTAAAACACCATACCAGTTATTAAATCGGTTATTTGATGGCGCTTGCTGAATCATGAGATGGTAGAAAAGGTTGGATAATTTTATAATTATCTTAATGATTAAAAATATAAAAACATAATTACATTAAACATAAATAGAATATATAGAAAATATATAACTTTCCTGTATATCAAATAATAAAATATTGTGATGTAGTATTCATAAAATAGATTATAGTTGTATGTATAAAACAAATCACATTGAATACACACGTGTGTATGATTAAATTTGTGGTCCAATGAATGGTAAATAAAAATATAAGAAGGGGTGCCGCACCACATCACATACCCATTAATCCATTAATCCATTAATCGTATAATATCATGTTATAATACATCACACCATATCATTTTAGGATGAGCATTCATAACATATCACACCACATCACAAAAAATTTTAATTAGTTCATAAAACAAATAAATTACAAATCAAATTAAATATATATTAAAATAAAAAATAAATATATTACAAACTAAAATTATAAAGTACCAAAAAAAGTAATAACCCAAACTATTCTTTATTATTTGAAACGTGGTTTTCACATTCTTCGTAACGTGTTTTCACGAGACCGAAGATAGGTATAAAATATGTGTTCTTAACATGCAAATCCAAAATTATATTTTCATACTCAACTAGATCCGTCGGTGGATCTCAAATGTGTACGGGAGAAATAGTGTAGCATTAACTTTTTATATATTATCATATTTAGAAGTATAATACACGTGTATATTTGACTTCTCATTTTTTTTATCTTTATCGTTCTAGCCAGTCGAGCAATTATTAATCATCTTGAGTTTAAATCACAGAAAGCTCATTTCCTGCCTTTTCTTGCGGACTCTTACACCTTTTTAAATTTCATTTATTTCTACTCAACTAGATAAAAATATGAATTCACAAAAGTTGACAAGAAATGATATGTAAGGCCCCGTTCCCGGAAACCTCATAGTTGGTCAATCACAGCAGTTAAAACATTAAACATTATAATTATACAAACTTAAGCAGCGGAAATAATTTATCAAAAACCATTCATTTCACTTAAACCACTGTTGTTGAGCAATATATCATCGTTTAATTGATTACAAAAGAATTGTTTTACTGCCTTAAAAAACAACAGCGACATAAAATACGAATGGATGTCAGTCTTTCCCTGCCGAGTGGTTTCACCCTCGTGGCATCCTCGGCAATAATTACCTGTCAACTGAAAATATATAAAAGTCAGCGTTGCTAAGTGAGCTCTAGTTTTAAAAGTAATAAAATACTTTCTGTATGTTGTATATGAAAATACACTTTCTGTAAAATACAACTCTTTACTGTATATGCGAGCACGCATTAACTATATGAACAAATACTGTTCGTTCTCTTTACTGTATGCCTTGTATGTTCTGTGTTCTTTTATCTTTATCTTTCACTGTCTGTATGGACCAATGAGCAATACCCCAACTGTATGCGCGATGGGAAACGGGTGATGGGCCATCTATATCCCTCGAAAGGGTCAACTATATCCCTCGAAAGGGTCAACTGTATC